>CM030363.1:145887452-146028517 GCA_017893485.1 Hemerocallis citrina | reverse complement strand
ATTGGTCTACAACACAAGTTGGGTTAATTAAAAGAGGATTTAAACTAAATAGGCTTACTATTGGCCAAAAGACCATGGGCTCAAATAATTAAAATAAATTATTAATACAGTGGGCTGAAAAGAGAATTTGGGCTTCAGATTTTAATTAGGCTTTAAAAGAAAATAATTTTTGAAAAATTAAGGGAGAACAAATACTATCAGAAATATTTTATACGAAAAATTATACATTTGAAATCATTCGTGCAAAACACGTAAAATCACAAAATATCTCACAAATGAAAACTAGGGAGTTACATGTAGTGATATATATATATATGGAGAGAGAGAGAGAGAGAGAGAGAGAGAGAGAGAGAGAGAGATAATTAAATAAATAAATAAAGGAGTTGTTTTGGGGGGATTTGAATTTGAGTTCTGGGGGAAAACTTTGGTGGGGGGGGGGGAATGTGTTTTGTGAGTTTAGATCTGGGTCTTTGATTTTGGGGGGCGGATTGAAGGAAAGCCACTTGATAGCTTTCTTTGTATTTTATTATATAGATGTATATGCATAAATACTCTATATTGTATACTATTATATATACAGAATGTATGGGTTTGTTTGTATGTATATACTCTGATTCATACATGATGTATACATATACATACATACTGATATTTAATAATATAAAATAATTTATTATAATAAACATATTTAATAATAATAATAATAATAATATATATATATATATATATATATATATATATAATAATTATAATAATATATATGTAATAATAATATATTATAATTATATATATAACAATATATTATAATAATAATATATTATATAGTAATATATAATAGTAATATATAATAATAATAAAATATATAATAAAAATAGTATATATAAAATAATAATAAATTATAATAATAATAGTATATATATATATATATATATATATATATAAAATAATAATAATAATAATAATAATAATAATAATAACAATAATAATAATAATTATAATAATAATATATTATATAATAATTATATATATAATAAGATATATAATAATATATTATACAACAATAATAATAATTAATATAAAATAATAATAATATATTATTATTATATAATAATAAATATAATAATTATATATATAATAATATATATTATTATATGAATAATAATTATATATAATAAGATAGAATAATAATAATATATACATACTATTATATATACATACTGTATACATATATATACATACATATACATACATACATACTGTATACATACTAATACATACATACTGTATACGTATATAATGTATACATATATACATATACATATACATATACAGTATGTTGGTTGGGAAATAAAAAAACTTATCTCAGAAAACAGGTTTTTTCAGAAAACTCATTTTAAACATAGATTTTTAGTGTGAAATTTTAAAATGAGTTTTCGAAAAATTTGTATGCAAACAAAATTACCCTATGTTTTGATTTTAAAAACTGAAAACTATTTTTAAAACCCGATCCAAACGCACCCTAAGAGTTTTGATCTTTTTATAATCTTTGTATTTCTTCAGGAATAAGAAGTATTTGATTATCGCTGCATATTATTGTGTTCGTGTTCTTATAGGGATGGCATCCGGGTCGGCTCAACCTGCGACCCACTACACTCAACCCGACAAGCGTTAACCCAGTTCGGGTACGAGTCGAACTCACAACCCTAATCGAGTCGACCCGGGTCGAAAAAAAATCCAAAAATAACGTGCTCAACCTGGCCCGAAAACCTTCAACCCGCGCCAAACACCCCAACCCGCGGGTTGAGCACCGTTCGACCCGCACGGGTTGAACGATCGACCCGCACGGGTTGAACGATCGACCTGTGGGTCGAACAGCAAAAATAGCCAGTAAGAGCAACTGCATTCGTTTGCTATTTATCCATTTTATGCATATTTTAGCAAATGAACTGCTGCAGTTGTTTGCTATTTATGCATATTTTGACGATTTCGCTACAGTAGCTATATATGAGAGCGGATATGAGAATATGCATATTATACAGGATCCGTCCCATTTATAAAAAAAAATTATCGGACGGAACTCGAAAGTCTGTCCCACGCTTTTTAATGAATTTCCGGAAAAAAAATGCCCAAAAATGAATAAAACCCCTTGGATGGATCATGAAGATTCGTCCGTGAAGGGGGCCCACTTTCGATTTTTTTTTGCACTAAAAAAATATTTTTAATTATTAAAAAAATCGCAAAAAATATTTGAAATTCGTAGGGGGATCTCGAAGATCCGTCCGATCATAAAAAAAAAGTTTGTATTATAGCATTTTACCACTGCAGCAAACTCGCTTTACTATATGTATAATATGCATTTAGCTATTTTTTAGCAAAGCACGGCAGCAGATGCTCTAAGTGAATGTTGTTGCTTTTTTTTGTTGTTTTTTGGGGGTTTTGATTTTTTTTTTTTTTGAACTTTCGACCCTTCGGTCAAACGGCAAAAATATCCAGTAAGTGGATGTTGTTGCTATTTTTTGTTGTTTTTTATTTTATTTTATTTTTTGGGCGGTCGGTCGGCCGGAGGGGGGGGGGGGGGGTTGCCTATAAAACCCCCCTAAATTCACTCCAATTTTTTCAAATCTCTTTCAATCAACTCTCTTACTCTCTATACTACGACTACTAAATTCAATCAAGTTCATTCAACAAAGAAGCAAATAACAAATAAGTTAACAATTTCGATCGTATCGAATTTATGTTGACTCAACAATTTCAACTACGACTCCTACAAACTCTCTCAACAAAGAAGTTGTCTCTCTCTTTCTACGACTACGTGACTACGTCTACTTCTATAGCTTCTATAATATTATTTTTTCTCTCAACTTTACATACGATTATTCATGAAGTACGGTATCAAAAAATTTCAACCCTTTCTACTCTTTAATATTGTCGTGGCAATTTCTTTTGATCATATTTGTTTGTTGTTTTTTCGCTACTCTCTCTCTCTCTCTCTCTCAATCCTCCAATTATTTTTTATATTTTTTTAACATATACCTCCTCTATCGTATTGGTTTTGCATCACATACACTACTAAAATACTAGAAATTATTTTTTACATACACTACTACTACAAACCATTTATTGTGTCTAAATCACGAGGTAGCGGCCGTAGCCAAAGTAGACAAGATTCCACTAGTTTTTTTTAGTCGGTCTCCTACAATCTCACAATTAGAATCCGAATATATCCACATGCTTAACATAGGTTCTCACGATGTTCCTCAATACAACATAAAACAAGAAATGCATACTAGTGACACACAAACACATGAAACCAAGTTCGCACAACCCACTTCTAGTAGAAAAACTATAGGTGAAACTAGTGATTGACACAAATTTTATGATTTTATCCACAACGAGGAGAATGCTAGTATAGGACATAAGATTTGTAAAATTCGTAGCAAAAGTTATAAATGGAAGAAAAGTGAGGAAACATGTACAATTAAACGATATTTTTTAAATGTACACCCCGCACAAGACCAACAATCACAACAAAAAATCAATCCTAGGACCGGACAAATAGATAGCCACCCCTATGACCCCCGAAATTGTTCGTCGGAAAATGATCAAACTAGTTATTAAGGATGAGCTACATTTTTCATACTCCGAGAGTAAGAACATAGAGACATTTAACCAAAATGCACTAAATCCACTTTTTAAAAGAATTCCTAAAAACACACTCAAGGCCGATTGTTTTAAACTTTACAACAAAATGAGAGACACTTTAATTGCAGTCTTGCATTCTTTGACTTGTAGAGTACCGTTAACTTCCGATTATTGAAAAGGGTGTAACGATATTCCGATGATGAATATAACTTGTCATTGGATCGATAGTGATTGGATGATTCAAAAGATAATCATATCACTTGCTGCTTTGTTGTATCAACATAGTGGATTATTTATCGCAACACGTATTTTAGAAGTTTGTGATTTATTTCAAATTCGTGATAAAACTTTTAGTATTAATTTTGATAATGCATCTAATAACAATGCTTCGATTAATACATTAAAAGTAAAATTAGCTCAAAAAAATGAAAACAAATTTCATGTTAGATATGCATGTTATATTTTAAATTTATGTGTATAAGATGCATTGAAAGTAGTCGATCCATATGTAAATGCAAGTAGAAATTGTGTACATTTTATCGATTTGAGTTGTACTATGCTTCAAGAATTTAAAGAATGGTGTAAACGTAGGAAAATATATTTTAGAAAATTTTCTAGAGATGTTAAACAGCGATGGAACTCTACTTTCGAATTACCAAATGTTGTTACTCAATACAAAAATATTATAAACGATTTTTGTGTAGCAAAAAACATGAAAAATTTTCAAATGATTCCCCAATTTTGTTTTTTGCCAAATCTTTGTTAAGATTTTTGGAACCTTTTAAAACCGCAACTATGAAGTTTTCTGAATTTTATGATTCTACTTCTAGTAGTATTTTTATTTCAATAAAAGCTATAATGCAAACTTTTCAAGACATGATTTTGGACCAACACATTAGTCATATTGTTGTTCCCGCTTATATTAAAATTTTGAAGTATTTTAATCCTTCTCCTATGTTGTATTGTACTGCTAATGTTATGGATCCTCGTATAAAATTAGCGAGTACAAGGAGTTTGATTGAAATGGTTTTTACTTTACATGGAGATGATTCTGAATATGAATGTAATGAATTTTTAGCTAGCTTTGAATCGACATTGAATAACTTGTATGATTATTATGATAGAATTTTTAAATCTAGTAGTAAAACTAGTATAGTTACATCTTCTTCTTCTACTTCTAGAGGTAAGGGTAAGAGTACATTAGAAGATGTTAGTGCTAATTTACTTACTCGTATTCAATCAAAAAAACATATGACTAATGCACCTAATGAATTAAATTGGTATAATCAACAAGATAGTGAGAGTTCTAATACTAAAATTGAAGTGCTACAATGATGGAAAGAACATGAAAATCTTTTTCATATTCTTCCACAGATGGCTAGAATTCTACTAACTCCTCATGTCTCTACAGTTGCTTCATAAAGTATTTTTTCTACAAGTGGCAGAGTTCGAACAGATTATAGGAATTGCTTGAAGCTGGATTCGTTGGAGATGCTCGGCTGCACCAAAGATTAGATGAAGGCTGAAGACATGACACAAGGAAAAGTGGTCGACACCTCAACGAGTGGAAGCACCTCGCCTGAAGATCAACAAAAAGAGTACGAATTTAGGACGATGAGATCCTAGGTTTAGGTTAAGTAGAGGTTCACAATAGTAGTCCAATGCCATCTCTTCAATCTAACTCTAGGCTATCTCGAACTCTATATTATCCCCTTAAACATGTAATTAAATAAATTTGTATTTTTTTTATTACATGTATTTGTATTTTTGTATGTAAAAGTTGTACAAATTTTATAGAAGTTGAAATGAATATTATATACAAATTTGTTCTGCTTTTATAATCGTTATACATTTTTTTTAAAAAAAATTGGAGTTAAAAAAATTTAAATTATAAAATACCCGGGCCAACCAGCGACCCAGCCCAGCCCGATGAAAGATTCGATGACTCTATAGGATGTGGTGAGTAGCATTCTAAACGAGGAGGTGCGAAGAGTGAGAAATGAAGGATTTTCATTATTATCTTCTAAGGATTCCACAATGTTAGTTGAGAAGAGACATGGAAGATCTAAGAGCAGTCGAAGAAGAAAGGATCAGAGTAGTTCATCTGAGAGTGGGTCTGATGATGATGGCAGAGGACATGGACTTGAGTGTTAGTTTTGTCACATGATGCGTAGTTGTAAGGCCTATATGAAAAAGAAGCAGGAAAAACTATAAGAAGCTAAACCAAAGGAAGCCAATGTGACGTCTTTTGAAAATGGTGAGTTATGCTTATCAGGTAGGGTGGAGTTTGACACACGAGATTGGTGTATTGATTCAGGAGTTTCTTTTCATTGCACATAGAGGTGGGAGGTGTTTGAGGACTACACAGAGGGTTCTTTCGGAGATGTGATCGTGGGGAACGGTCAGAGGAGTCCTGTAAGCATGGTTGGTAATGTTCGCGTGAAAGCCAGTGATAATCAGAGTATTGTTTTGCGGGAAACAAGACATGTTCTAGACTTGAAGGAAAATCTTATCTCGATGGGAAGGTTAGACAAAGAGGGTTTGTCTACCACATTTGGTAGTGAGGAGTGATGTATAACTACAGATTTAAGGGTGATAGCAAGAGGGAAGCATGATGGAATGATGTATTTGCTTAGAGACATGAGGACCATTTCTCTTGTACTTGACTCTCAGTCGAGAGCGAGTAGTAGGTTGTGCGGGGTGCAACCAAGTTCTTTTAGTTGTGAGATAGATTCAGAGAAGGCTGCATATTTAGTGGGAACTGCTAGCCATGAGAGGGATCATAGAGAGTAAGACATTACTGCGGTGAGAGTTCTTTGTGATATGGCAGAAAAAACTTCAAGTCACTCTTGTGAGGTAAAGAGTACTGGTATCGATATGCAGAGTGATGTCGATGAGTGTAACCGAAATGGTGGCTGTGGGGGTTAAGCAGTCTGCGGATTCTATAGAGGTGTCGTCCACGGAGACTTCTAGTGCAGATGGTGCATTGAGAGACTTTGAACCATGTCCGGTGTTAATAAAGATATTGCAAATTGGAGAGTCTTATAACACGAAATCCGACACTGGAGGTTGTTTCTCCGTTATTTGTGCCCTATGCGATTGGTGGGGCACATCCTTCATGAGCTAATGAGGGGCAGTTGGTGCACTCACGGGGTGGAGTGGCGGAGGTGCTCTTCATGAGAGTGATGAATACTTGGGTCTTTCCTGAGTTGTGGAAGACTGACAGAGATAATGCGAGGTAAAAATACAGTAATCTTGAAGCATTGTGTATTTGGTCCAAGTAGGAGATTGTTAAGATTGTTGTCTCAAATACACATAGGCAATGGAGTTGGAGAAGAAGAAGAAAAGATGAAGACATCAGAGAATAAACAATAACAATTTGAAGGGGTTGCAATCGATTGTGTAGTCAATCGTAGTGGGTAGTCGACTGCACAACAGTCGATTGCCCAACTCGCGGGTCTTTGCGAGACTCATTGTAGTCGATCACGTGTTTGTGCAGTTGACCGCAGCGGCGCTGTATGTTATTTGGGCTAACGAATTTAGGTTCAATAAGCTGTATTTGTGTATATCTTTTAAGGTTTACTTGATGGCTATATAAGAGATTGTAGACTCTAGAGTTTGAAACTCAGTAGAAAAAGAACTGGTGAGCCGTTATCATTGTACAACTTCAGGAGATGGGAGTGCTAAGTGCTTCAAAGTTGAGAGAGATTGAGTGTTTTTTATTTATTTGTAATATTTGTATTTCTTGAGAAATAAGAAGTATCGGATATCTCTGCATATTATTGTGTTCGTGTTCTTGTGAGATCTTGCGATTATTGTGGTGACTTATGCATGATGCATCTAGGTCGTGTGGTGGGTGTTCCGCTATTAATATTACAAGTGGTATCAAATTATCTACATTATGAATAAATGAAGCTAGTGCTGATGTAAGCATAATTTATTCGTCATTGGATCCATCATCCTCCGCTTTATGTCTACGTTGGTAGCTTGGATATCCCAATGCCATGGTATCCAAAAAAGTTTTAGAAATTTTACCTTGCCGAGAGTTTCTTAGGAAACAAACATCTCGAGATTCTCAAAGAATGGTTCAAGAGTTGAGAGATTCATCTCGCTACAACCCTCTTCCATCGACATGCATATCTAATAGCATCCCACAACCCTCAAAGTTGCTCGACGATTGCTCGAAATTGCTACAACATGCTTTCTCTCCATATCGTAAACAACAATTAACTACTCCTACAAATATCGAAATCCTACTTGCAGCATCAACCATATGTATTTACTCCAAACCATATAAAAGTTTCCAGTATAAAAACTCTGTTACTTAATTAAGAGAGAGTACCCCCAATCAAATCGCAGGCAAAGTTAAAGGAAAAGTAAAAGGAAAGAAAAGATAACGTATAAGGATCCATCCATCGTAAGTCAAAAGCAACAGCTAATACCCTAGACAAGATATCAATTTATCTTCAGGATTGCCATCGCTCTTTCTATACCCAAAATACAAGCAGAATTCCAGTAACTCCAAAGATCTCGAAAAATCATTACACTCGAAAATCAGACTACAAAATTCCCAGAAACAGATGTTTGAATACTTGCCTTTGCATTCATGGCTTGGAAAACAGTTACCTGATACGAACCATAATTAACACAATTTCTAATCAACTACTTGTTGGAAACGGGGTTTGGGCCACTAGGAACTTCATGCTTGGCATCATCGAATTTGAAGTGCGATGGTGAAGAAACAAAGCTTTCCCGATGCGAAGGGAGAAACCGACGAGTAGATGGTGAGGCCATGTAGGTACTCAAATGCTCTGAAGATTGGGCTGAGAGGAGGAACAACCACAAAGAGAAGAAGAAGAAGAAGAAGAGAAGAAACCAAAAGAAGAAGTAGAGATTTTTCTTACAGCTTTCATCTGATGCCATCCAAACCAAACCCCTCTGTTACCCACAAAGAGACCACAATGTCCATCAACAGCTCAAAGCAAATGGAGGTAGACTCGAAGGCTAAATACACATCTATCTATATATCTATCTATCTATAACTATTATAAGGGAGAGATGGGATTCCAAACAAATAAACAATTTTTTATTGGTTTTTCTATGTGTGCAAACACGTGCAGCGCACGTCTTGGTAGGTTTTTTTTTCCTTTGTCCTTTTCCTTCCTCCTCCACGTGCATCGCACGTGCATCATACTAGTAACTATTATAATGGGAGAGATGGGGTTTCAAACAAATAAACAAATTTTTTTTTTTTTATATGTGTGCAAACACGTGCAGCGTACGTGTTGGTAGGTTTTTTTTTTGTCCTTTTCCTTCCTCCTCCACGTACATCGCACGTGCATCATACTAGTATGAGTACATTAAGTAGAGAAAGGCCCAAGTTTTGTTACATAGAGAGCAGGAGATGACAAAAGGACATTAAAACAGTGTTAACCACTTTTGGAAGCATGGAGGTTAAGGATCATTAATTGAGATGACATGTGCCCACAATGGAGTCTTCTTCTTCAAAGAGGGGAAGAATCAAAAGATCTAAAAACACACCATATTTTCAAGGAAAGCTGAATTTGTGAAGAGATGACAACCATATCACCAGTATAAATGCTTACATGTATGTCTACAGAGAGAGTAACAGATGCGAAGAAGTGGGACACTGTTTGGTTGTATATTTTGGGGTTAGAAAGGGAAAGCAATAATCCATTTCACATCATTGCAGAAAGCTGAGGCATCAATGCTTTTGGAATCAGAGACCAGCATCAATATCTTCTAGGCTTGTAGTATATTTGGGTGCTATTCCCCCCCACCCAAAATAAGACCCCCTAAGAGCATCCACAGTCGTTCAATGGGAAAAATGGCAAAATGCATTTTTTAGCAATTCATTTCTTCATTTTGCTGCAGTCGTCAAATAGTAAAAAATGCATAAGTTTGTTAAAAAACTATTAGACGAAGCATGATGTTTCGTCTCATAATAAAAAAATAATTTATACGGGCCGAAAGTTAGAAAATATTAATAAAAAATACGGGACGAAACATGATGTTTCGTCCCAAAGAAAAAAAATATAAAAAATAAAAAATGATAGTCGGACGAAGCATGATGTTCATTCCGAAATAAAAAAAAATATATATATGCAAAGAAGGGTTGGGACGACACATGATGTGTCGTCCGGGATTGGTGGGAGGCTTTTAGCTTTTTTCTTTTTTTTTAAAAGTTATTATTGCCATGGGAAATGACTAGTTTACCCTATATAGTATTGAATGGTTGGATGAGATGAAGGGTGAAAGTGTCTTTTGGTTTTTGTTTAATTTTTTTTTTTTTTTAAAGAATGGGACATGGGACGAAACATCATGTTTATTCCCATTCTTAAAAGTTATTTTATTCGGTTTTTATATTTTTTTTAATTCGGACGAAACATCATGTTTCGTCCGATCAATTAACGATATAATTAAATAATCCAGACGAAACATGATGTTTCATCAGCTATAATATGCATTTTGCTATTTCGATTGCTATTTCTCCCTTTCTACTGTACACCAATTGCTAAAAAATGGCAAAATACCTGACGACTGTGTGCGCTACAGTACCAAACAAATGGCAAAAATGACAAATAAGCAAACGACTGTTGATGCTCTAATATCAAAAATGAAAAACTAGAGCTAAAACTACAGGTTAAATTGCAATTTCAATTACCCGAAATAAACTAAATCACAATTCATGGCAGTAATTTCGGCTAATGTGGCTGTCAAAAGCATATAAAGAAAAAGTTTCTTTAATATAAAAGAGCATATTTATTTATATATTTTTTAAAACAGGTAGAATTCCGAAAGAAAAAAAAAATCCATAATTGTATCATATAAGCAACTCTAAGAGCATCCATAGTCGTTTCCTATATTTGTCATTTTCTCAAATTTTGAGAAACGATGACCTGCAGTCGTTTGCTATTTTGACAAAATCGCTACAGTCACTTCTCATATTTGAGAAACGAACTGACAATTCTCAAATTATAGGGTCGTTGTTTTTTTATAATAGGTTTAGACGAAACAAGTTGTTTCGTCCGGCCTTTTTTTTTATAAAAATGATCAGAGCAAAAAAAAAAAAAGAATCAGACGGGACATGTTGTCCCGTCCGATCTAAAAAATCGACAAACGGGACAACATGTCCCGTTTGACATTGAAGATGTCACTTCCAACCTAATTAACCCATTAATTAACAACTAATCTCACTTTATGAAGTAATTAATATTTATTTAGTATTATTTTAATCAATAATTAATTAACTAATTACTATTTAGTTACTAATTATTATTGAATAACTGATTACTATTTAATAATTTTTTTAAAAATTACGAGAGGCGGGACAATGTCCCGTCTCTTCCGATTATTAAATAATTTTTTTTACTAAACATGCTAGACGATACATGTTGTACCGTCTCCCTATTTTTTGAGAAAGTTTTAGCAAATGACCACTGCACACATACGCTCTATTGCCTATTTCTATATCTGCCATTTTCTCAAATATGAGAAACACCATTGTGGATGCTCTAAGTACTTTGATTTCTATTATTTAGTTGACATATTCTACGGGGAAATTTTCTAGAAATGCCTCTGAAGTTTGGTATCCCCCTCATTTTGCAAAGAGAACTGAGGTAAAACTACTTGTGAGTGTGTGATTTATCCGAGTAAATTGAATCAAGTAGTGTTCACAACACGTTTGAACATAGTATAGGTTGAAGTTTAAAACATTTACGGGTTAATGGATTTTACAAGAGTTACAATTCACTAGCAGTTCCATTTAATACCCTAGACAACATTATCAACAAAACTAAAGTTATGCAATTTAAAACTGACGGTATAAAACTTTATAAGCTACAAGCATGTAGAAACTCTCACTCTCATATATAGTGGTAGAGTCAACAAATAATAATTTAGAGATAATGAAAGTGAAATTCGATAGACTTAATTACCTGAAAAACTTACCAACTATGGACATGGAGGAATGTTGGTTGAGAAGAGGAATGGTAGAGGAGGCTTGTAACATTGAATATGATGAATTAATAGAAGAAGGAAGGATAATAGTCGATGTCATACATTGCCTTAAAGTTTTACACATTCAAGATATGAACACAGAGACATCACATTCTCTTTGTTTGATTTTTTTTCATTCACCAAATCATGTAAAGAATACAACAATCCAAGCCTTTATATAGGCTACTACCACACATACTCACACACGCACAACTGACTGTACACAACTGCAGTGACTGCATAACTACTGACACAAACAACTGACTGCCACACACACACAATTCACTGCACACAACTGCAGTGACTGCATAACTGACACACACAACTGACTACCACAATTGCTACATAACTGCATACACACACTACATAACTGCATACACACACTGACTGCCACAACTGACAACTGACTGCACTGCATAACTGATCGAGAACTGTAATGCCTTATTTATTTTATTTTGTACCATTGGTCTACCTGCCATAATTTTAGACCATAATACGATGATATGCACCACAATTAAGTGTTTTCTAATACTAATCTACCTCTTCAGTATTTAATGGTTAATTTGATCAATAGATAATAGGAAGTTAGGAACGCACGCTTTAAGAAAATAGGAAACCAAAAATTAAAGTACAAGTACTTATAGTTTCATCAAATAATCTAATTGACCACTAAATGGTAGTCAGAGATGGATCAGTATAGTATGAGAAAGTTCTATAACCACTAAATGCTAGCCACAGATAGATTAATACGAGAAAATTCCGATCATCTTAGGTCTCATCATAAAATCATCTAAGATAATGGTAGTGGTGATGATCAATATAAAGTAAAAAAATGAATTGGACAAGAGGGGGGGACTGTGGGGGTTGGTTTTTATCTTAATCTAAGTTTGCATTTAGTTTTTAAACCAAACACAGAAGATTTTAATAAACTAAAAATGGGATTAATTACCATGATGAGCATGCGAACTTCAGAGAAGGACCAGATATAACCTTTAACTTTATCAAAGATGAATACATGTCTTGCCTCTCTCTTCTGTAAATGTTTGCAGAAGGCAGCTGTTGTTTGGCTTCAGGACCTATATCTAAAAACTGAAAAGAGAGAGTCAAGCAGATATAGCATGCAATATCAACGAAAAGCAATTGATACTATACCTCCCATAGATCTCTTCTTTTATCACCACTGTCAAAATCAATGACTTCTTTCTCGGTTGGGGAAAAAAAGTATAAGACGATAAAGATATTTAGAAATGTACATAAGCAATTACAGGGATCAGAAACTAACACGAACTGTTTCTGTAGGATTTCATTAAAAAGTGTTCACTCATGTACTATGATGGAAAAAGATTTACATCCAAAAACCGAGTGAACGAAATTTCTCTGAAACTACTGGCGTTAGTGAGAACTTATTCTTACCTTACTTTACTTTATTACAGATTACAGAAATTGGAAAATAGAATCTTTCACTAGGAATAAAAAGTCACATCAAATTTGTTGTAATCGAATAGGGCTAACTTTGAGTCTTGACATGTACAACTTTTACCACAAAATGAAACAAGCATCATAATCTATCTTTCACTATAACCAACCTTAAACAGCAGCCACCAATTAGTAATTAACAATGACGGGATTTCCTGAACTGCATATCGTTAATGAAATTATCAATTATTACAGGCTGGTGACAATTCAACAAGGGGATGTTTCATTTTTAGAATAAACATACCTCTAATATCCCGAATAAATATCTTGCCAAAGTAAAGTTTGTTCGGCATCTTCGATCATCCAAGCTATTTTTGAAGAAATAACAAAATTTTGAAGAGTTTCACTTTCAGACAAAAAAAATAAAAATAAAAATAATTAAATAAACCTTTTCAACCACCCTTGACTTATTTAAAATCCACTAATAAAAGACATTTGTGCTGCAAGTGAAAGAAGTTTAGTTATTTATAGCATCTGAAGTCGTTTGCTAAATATCGATAATATGGATATTTGGCTAAAAAAAGCGCTGCACTCGTTTGCCAAATATCCATATTACCGATAATTTGCTACAGTCGATTGCTATATTTGAGAATGGATATAGCTTTTATCCATATTTGAGCGACGGCACTCGAAGTGCCGTCCCACAAAAAAAAATTAATTTTTTTTCGTCGGACGGCACTTCATGTGCCGTCCTTTGAATTTTTATTTTTTTTTTCAATTAAAAAAATCCCACTGCAGGCCCAAATCCTCGGACGGCACTTGAGGGTTTTGTAATTTTTATTTTTTTTTTGCAATTTTTAAAATGTTTTTGCAATTTTTTAAATTTTTTTGCAATTTCTAAAATGTTTTTACAATTTTTGTAATTTTTTTGTAATTACTGAAATATTTTTGTAATTTTCGGAAAAGTGAAAAATGACAAAAAAAAAAAAAATTCAACCTGTTGGACGGCACTTCATGTGCCGTCCCTCCTTCCGGCTTGATTTTTTTTTTTCTTTCTCCAACGGCACTTCATATGCCGTCGCACCCATTATTATTAATAATTTTTTATTTTCGCGCTCCGACGGCACTTCGAGTGTTGTCCCACAAAATTTATTGTTTTTTAATTTTTTTTCTTTCTCCGACGGCACTTCATGTGCCGTCGCTTATTATTTTAACATAGAAAGCTAAAAAATAGCTTTAAACGAGTGCAGCAAAAGTTCGATTTTTATTTCCATTTATCCATATATCCATATTTTTACATTCAACGACTACAGATGCTCTTATAGGAGGAAAGACGGTAACAGTTACAGTCAAACACAAAAAGTTAAAACCAAAGAGCTCTTCCACAAAAGCTGACTGATAAGAAACATCATTTAATATTACCAGGGCCGGCCCTGACTTTCTGGGCCCGAGGTCAACTCCCGAAATGGCTCCCTATACACAAAAAAAAAAAACATATATATACAAAAAATTTGCACATTGTTGAAAGCAAAATATGAAAAATATATAAATTTATTTTAAATCACCCAAATTTAAAGTCTCAAATTTAATTCAAGTCTTTAGGCCTAAACCCAAATAATTTAATTTTTTTTAAAGGCTCAAATAATTAATTTTTGGGGCCCCTAATAATATAATTTTTTTACGTGCAAAATACGTGCCTATATTTACAAGAGAATTACAAATTTGGGCCCCTAAAATCGCAAAAATGTCGGGGGTATGAGGCGGCCGCCTCACCCGTCTCAAGGATGGAGCCAGCCCTGAATATTACGTATATGGAATATTGCATGACTACTTTTTAGCTTTGCATAAAGAGTTCCTGATTAAATAAAGCGCCTTTTTTTTCACACATGCAAAGTACCAACAATAACTAAGGTTGTATTCGCAAGAGTTTCTCTCTCTAGAAAAACCTATAAAGAGAAACTCTCAAATTCAAAAAAAAAAAAAGCAGATCTACAGCGCTGTCGTCGAGGTGAGGGAGGAGTCCCTCGCCACCTCTTCTTCCTCTTCCTCCCCCCCTTTTCCCCGCTTCGGAGAGGTGTAGAGGCCATCGGGATCCATCTAGGGTTTTGTGGGGTCAGATCTGGTAGAAGCAGTCGGCACGACGAAGCTCGCGACGCCAAGTGGCTGGCATGGTGAAGGTGGAGCGTTGTTGGGGGAAGTAGATGCGGCGTCGAGGCGGCGTGGATGGCAGCTGACAGCGGTGGGATACTTTCATAAGTCTCTATCATCGGCGGCGATGGGGATAGGGGCAAGGAGCGTCGGGATTGGCATTGTGAGCTTGTCGATGGGAAGACAGAGGAGCAGTAATGGGGATCCGGAATTTGGGTGGGAGATTTGGCCTGGTCGGCTGCTGGCATCGAGAGCAGAGATAGGGAAGCAAGGGGGTTTCGGTGGGTTGTTGTGCTGGCGCTGGGCGACGAGGGGGGTGGCCGGAGTTGGCCGGAGGAGAATAGGCAGTGGGTTTGGCTTCTGATCGACGAAAATTAGAGCAGAGGGAGGTCGGGGCTCGATCGGCGTAGTCCGTCAGTGAGATGTCGACGGTGGTGGGGTGTGTCTGTGTGAGTCGAATTGATGTCGACGGCGAGGGTGAGTTGGCCGTGTGGCTAGTGAGTGGGTGGATCAGTGGCTCAGGGATGGGTCCACTGAGATGGGTCGACTGAGAGGGAGGACTCCATTGTGAAGGTGTAGTTGTAGTTGTTAGAGTTGGCGGAGTTTTTGGAGTTGGTAGAGACTGTTGGAGTAGAGGTAGCTCGACAGCAAGGCCGATGAATGGAGAAGGGCGACGGTGGCCGGGGGGTGGTCGGAGTAGAGGGTTGGGTCTAGAATGGTCTTTGATTTTGATTTTCAAGATCGTTTCGAGATTCGAAGGGGGAAATTATCGTGTTTGGGGAATTTCAACTTAAATTTCGGAATTCCCTAAGACTAGTCGGAGAGGGAGTGTTAGGGGGACAGTGGTGGGCTGTTATTGTCAGGGTAGTGCGCATCAAGGTTCTTATTGGGGTTCATTGGAGTAGCGCAATTTCGTGGATAGACGGTCGTTGTACTTTAGCTTGTCAAGATCTCAAATAGAGTTGGGCTCGATTAGGTGAGGAGTCGGGCCAGGATCGATGGAGGGTGCAGAGAGCGTCGCTGTGTCGAGAGGTTCAGTTTGGTGATGACCAGAGTGACATCATCGAGGATGCGGCAGGGCTAACGAAAGGTTTGTTGTTCGTTTGGGTGGTGCCATTAGTTGATGGCGAAGATGAGGAGCGGATGAGTGAAGGATGAGTACGATGAGAATTCTTGGCAGAGTGGCGGTGTGCATGAAACAGACGATGGGCGACGTGGAGTCGAAGAGGGGATGGGGAGTCAGATTTGAAATTCAAAATTTGAATTCCGCAGTAGGGTTCTGAGGCTCAGATTTGATTTTTGAGTTAGGGTATCGAAATTCAAATTTGAATTGGAGGTGAGGAGGGGGAGTTTTCTTGAATTTTGCATTTCAATATAGATTTTTGAAATTCAAATTTCAGGCAAGGAGTGTGAGGAGGGTGTCTGGTGTAAGTTACATTTTAAAATTAAAATTCAAAATACATATGGTGGTGATTTCGGTGAGTTCAAGTGTCCAAGTTTCGGTTGGGAACAATGGCTACTGTTGAGAGCTGGATTTGACGCAATAGAAAGACGGTGTCGCGGTGGGGTTGGATTGGCGGATACACGATAGCAACGTCGTGGGGAGAGGAGCAAGTTTTCCGGCAAGAGATAGTGGTTGTGGTTGATGACAATGTGGACGTTTGGGGGAATATGGAGGGAGTTTCAGGGATGGAGCGTTATCTCAGAGGTTTTTGAATTCCAAATTAGACTTTGGCGGAATTCAAATTACATCTGGGAGAAATAGGTTGGAGAACTGGATGCAGAGGCAGCGTCTACAAGTTTAGCTAGGGAGGGACTAGTTATGGGTGTAGGTTTTGCTTTGTATTTATTGTCCACTGTTCTGTTTAGGAATATATAGATGTATTGTATTTGTACTACTTGTATTATTAATTTCTTATTAATGAAGCAATGACGATGTTACATTTTTCTGGGGAAAAAAAAAAAAAAAAAACCTATGATCGTAAGATAATTTAATAGCTCATTATTACTCAATCCAAAAACAACCAAGTAACAATTTAATAATTTTATAATGTCAGACGAGAAATGTGAAAGGAGAGTTAAAATAAACAGCTGCGAAAAGCACAAATTAATTTAGCCCTAATGCCAAGTTGCGCAAACAGGGGGGATACAAATCAATAATTTTAGTATAATGGATGGGTCCAACAAAAATCCAGTATGATATTTGGATCCAAAGATTAGATTATTGAGATCTTCCCATGTCGGATTCCCTTCAATCAGACTTTCTAATGTTCACCATCTAACCATTAAATTGTAGCAATAATTGGCAATCAGAATTTCTAATGGTCACCATCTCTAATGGTCACCATCTAACCATTAAATTGTAGCAATCATTGGCAAGGAAAAAAACATTGCTTGTAAGTAAGATGGGAGCCCGGAATTTTAAGTCCGCCTGTAAATAGATCATCATTGAAGGAAACCTTACACAGACCACAAATGTCAGCTGTCAAGGACATAATAATATAATGTCCAGAGCATAATACATTGTTTTTTTTAATGAATCGAATAGACCCTTATGGATCCAGCCATATTAAAAAATATATTAAGAAAAAATAATTAGTACAGACTAAACGCTTTACCAGAAGTAAAACTAAACAGCCCAAAGCAAAAGCAAGGAAAAACAAACGACAACTCGAATACAAACACAGGACGGGACACAAACGAGCTGCAGTCAAGCGGCCAAAACGAGCGCGAAGCAGGAAAAGGAGGATGATGCGGAGCTGAAAGATAGACACAAGAGAACTGAGTGCCGCCGAGTGATCCAAAGGTAAGAGACCCGATCTCCATACGGCGCTAATGATGTAGGAGGGAAAGGGAGGGACGATCAATCTCCAGTGCAGCAGGAAAGGGATGGGCCTAGACACAGCCGCAACGGTATCGCAGCGAGGAAACAATTGATGTCAGACCGAAATAATGGAGTAGCCGAAGATGCGACAATCTGCTCGCAGCAGAGGCCGCCGAAAAGGTCGGAAAGCAGCACACACCGAGGGGAAGCAGAGATACCGAACACGATCCCACCAGAAAAAAGATTCCTCTCCAGCAAAAATAGTTGTAGAAATCCGAAACGGATAGACAGCAAACAGCTAGCCGGCCCAGGAAAAGGCACAGCCTCCCCAGAACGGGAACAAATAACAGATGAGTCCGGCCTCGAAGAGACCAAAAGAGCATTCTACATCCCAAATCAGAACATGAAAAACACAATAGTAGGAGATAACGCAACGATAAAAACATCGCAATGAGAGAGGCAACAGAGAAACAGATGCATAGAGCCCCCACCAGTACATAACAAACATCATCCAAACAGCAATAGAAAAAGAGCCTAAGTAGAAGGCCAAAATACGGTAACATAGATTGGATAGAACATTGGGGAGACTCCAGCACGTCCCCTCTACGCTCCAAACTACAGAATAACCGACATCAAAAAAGAAACATAAATGTAGCAACGGAAAGAGAAAAAGAGAAAGAAACATTGCAAATACAACCAGCTGAAACACCAAAAATACCCTGCACTGGCCGATGAAAGGCCCAAGACAGTGCCAAAAGCAGCCGGCACAAAAGCAATCCCAAAACCGCGCCAGCCCTGAGACAAAAAGCGGAGTGTGAGAAAAGGGAAAAAAAACCCGAAAGAAGTTGAACTAAATAGCATTAAGGTTGCTAAGGCAAAGGAAAGAGGTGATTAATCTACGACCGTAGACAGATTCTCTCACTACGGGCTTCAAAGATGAAGACCAGAAATCGAACAGAAATAATGATTCATCAATAAGGGAAGTAATAGCAGAAGTGCGCTGTCTGAAAATCCTATTGAGCATAATACATTGTTGAAGTCGATACATATATTCAAGAATATGAGCAAATTAAAGACCTTCGATCCTCTAAAAATTAAAGACTCAGATCTCACCTCACAAAATACTTAATTATTTATTTAATTATTTCTCTCTCTCTCTCTCTTTTTATATATATACTAGATTTGCCCATGGCCACGTGCCTACGGCATGTCTTCAAAACGATACAGCTTATGAAAAGCCTTGCAAATAATAAATCAACAATTAATATATATATATATATATATATATATATATATATATATATATATAATAAAACACAAAGAAAGCTATCAAGTGGCTCACCTTCAATCCTCCCAAAAATCAAAGGCCTAGATCTAACCTTACAAAACATATTTTCCCCCCAAAAGTTCCTCCCAAAACTCAAATTCAAATCTCCCACCCAAAACAACTCCTATATTTATTTAAATTTTTTTTTTCTCTCTCCCCCTCCCACTTCTATTAAAAAATTTAAGAAAATAAAATTTTTTAAAATTTTAAAATATTAAAAAATTAAAAAAATTAACAATTTAAAATTTTGAAAACTTTAAAAATAAGTCAAAAAAATCAAAAAAAACATATAATATGTTTTTTACTCTATGTTTGCTACTTCAATTAATTTGCTGGACCTCCAAAACTATTTTTTATAATCAAACAAGGTACACCGTTCCGAAGACGTGCCGTAGGCACGTGTCAACGGGCAAACCTAGTATATATATATATATATATATATATATATATATATATATAGGGAAAGGATCCGTTGCACACTACTTTGGTGCTCATCGCGTGAACACTACGTCTTCGGGCGTTCATATCGAAAATCTGAACCGTTCACATTGATCTACATATCTAAATTAGTCTAAATATGTAAAATCAAATCATTTGAAATTCATTTGCCCATTCATTGAAGTGTTACAAAATTGTATGGCTAAAATTCATTGTTTTTATAGTCACATGATGGATGGGCAAATGAATTTCAAATGATTTGATTTTACATATTTAGACTAATTTAGATGTGTAGATCAATGTGAACGATTCAGATTTTCGATATGAACGCTCGAAGGCGTAGTGCTCACGCGGTGAGCACCAAAGTAGTGTGCAACGGATCCTTTCCCTCTCTCTCTCTCTATATATATATATATATATATATATATATATATATATATATATATATATATATATATATATATATATATGGGTAAAAGGGATATGAGCAACTTGCTCGTTTAGTTTGTTTAGTAAATGAGTAATTGATTATGTGGCATGCATGTGATACATTGGACAACTAACCCTTTTAAAGATATTCCAAGCACATGTATGTCACATCATCAATTGCTTATTTACTAAATGAGCAAGTTGCTCATACCCCTTTTTCCTTATATATATATATATATATATATATATATATATATATATATATATATATATATATATATATATATATATATATATATATATATATATATATATATATGGGTCATCTTTCGTTGCAAACGCAAATATCGCGCAAACGCGTGCAAACGCCTTAACTTGTCATTGGGGATGACGGGTTAAAGCAAAACACATAACCCGTCATCCCCAATAACGGATTATGTGTTTTGCCTTAACCCGTCATTCCCAATGACGGGTTAACGCGTTTGCGCGTTTGCAAACGCTACAGAAGCGTTTGCAACGGAAGAAGGCCCTATATATATATATATATATATATATATATATATATATATATATATATATATATATATATATATATATATATATATATATATATATATAGAATTAAATAAATAAATGAGTTGCTTTGGGGGGCATTTGAATTGAGTTTTGGGGGGAAAATATGTTTTGTGAGGTTAGATCTGGGCCTTTGATTTTGGGGGGATTGAAGGAGAGCCACTTGATAGCTTTCTTTGTGTTTTATTATATATATATATATATATATATATATATATATATATGGGGAAAGCTTCGGTTGAGCACTACTCTAGTGCTCACCGCATGAACACTAGGCCTTCGGGTGTTCATATCGAAAATCCGAACCGTTCACATTGATCTACATATCTAAATTAGTCTAAATATGTAAATTCAAATCATTTGAAATTTATTTGTCCATCCATCATGTGACTATAAAAACAATAATTTTCAGCCATACAATTTTGCAACACTTCAATGGATGGGTAAATGAATTTCAAATGATTTTATTTTATATATTTATACTAATTTAGATGTGTAGATCAATGTGAACGGTTCGAATTTTCGATATGAATGCCCGAAGGCCTAGTGTTAACGTGGTGAGCACTAGAGTAGTGCTCAACCGAAGCTTTCCCTATATATATATATATATATATATATATATATATATATATATATATATATATATATATACTAGTAATTTACACGTGCGATGCACGTTTTAATAAATTTAATTTTTTAAAAGTAAAAATTCAGATATAGTATGAGTTTGAACCTGAAACCTTCTTTCTATTAGTTATGTACGTGTGTTACACACGTTTGTAGATTTATAAATTGGTAGAATTACAAATGACACTAAGGAATTCTCCCATTATAGTATTATATATATATGGAAATATGGACTTTTACTTACAACTAATTATTGTCATACTATTCAAACTTGAGCTACATAATTATTGACTTACTGTTTACAAAGCTTTTCATATGCTGTATCGTTCTGAAGACGTACCGTAGGCACATGCCCGCGGACAAATCTAGTCATACGATAAAATCCCATTAATAAAATGCTAAAAGGTACTAGCTGCAATTATAAAAACTAGTAATTTACACGTGCAATGCTCGCCTTAATAAATATATATTTTTTAAAATAAAAATTCTGATGTAGTCTAGCCTTGAACATGAGATCTCCTTTATATTAGTTATAAACGGGTTGGTTACTCTTTACAAATTACCTCTAGTGGTACAAACTTTTATTTTATATGAGTGATACTTTTGTAAATAATTATGTTTTAAATAAATTTGAACTTTGAGGGTTGTTGCTGCTGATTTTGGTGTAGGAGTAAACAGGTAAATTTGTGGATTCTTTAGGAAACAATAAAGGCAAACCTGTTGACCTTTACCAGCATTTGACTGGTTTCTCGCCGCTGCCATTGACCTGCAAAAAGTTCAATACACCAGGATGGATCCCGACGACAAACTCACCGACACTCTAGTCAGTAATCAGGAAGATTATGAAAGAGCTTTTGTGGAAAAAAATATTGATTACCTTGTTATGGTGGGGGAAAGGGGTATTTATAGTCGCCTTTAGAGACAGTTTAGAGATAATCATTTATCCCTATGTTCCAGTGTTTTTGGATAAGATGTAGAGTTTAAATTGTTTCATGATAAGAGATTTGGTTTTAATCATCTCTTAGGGATAACCATAAATTTGAATTACTCTTTAAATGACTTGGGCTGGTTTGTAATAGTTTGTCACCCGACCTAGTAGGACAGATTCATTTTTGGGTTATTTGGCTTTGAAGAAAGACCCAGTTCCCAATTCGGACCCGTTTGTAGGTGAAATTATCGTTTTACCCCTGAGAGCTTTAAGATTCAGGCCCAATTTGAATGGTCCCAATTTAATCCTATTTTTATCCTTATCACGAGCCCCCCACTCCTGAAGACTGAGTTTAATAGCCTTAGAGGAGTAGTTTTATTGTTTTAATGGCGTACGAGATTTTATCGGAGTTCTTGAAGGAGTTTGAATCTCGCTCGAGGTGTAACGGTATCATCTGAGCTTGTAAAGTACCAAAAATTATTCTCAAAATTTTTTGGAATTTTTGTGATTTTTCAAGATTTTTTTGAATTTTTTCAAATTTTTAATAATTTTTTATTCAATCTGAATTTAAATAATTTTTTTCTGAAAACTTTAATTAATTATTCTAATTTAATATTTATATTTTCAGAATTTTAAAATTATTTTCTGAATTAATAATTATTTTTAGAATTTTTAATTAATTTTTTTTGATTTTTAATTAATTATTTCCAATTTTTTAAATAATCAATTCAATTAATTAAATAAATAAATTAATTAATATTTACCTGTACATGGGGTGCAATTCTATGCGTTGATCACGATCAAGCGAGCACGCATCGCAAAGCGGGGTGTTTTCCCCAATTTCACGTTCGGATCCCTGTTTGCTTGGATCCCGCCGAAGGTGAACTGTGAACCAACGAGGTAGCGCCACGTGGCCGGTCAACTTTGACCGTTGACCACCATGTGGGCTTCCCCCCCCCCGCCTTTCCTGCCTTCTTCTTTCTTCTTCCTCCTTTGGCTTCACATTCGATTTCTCCGAGGGCGTCACTAGAGCTCGACGATTGGGGGCTCTTCGAAGGCATGGTTCGGCGAGGGGAGCTCGTCGACGGCGATGGAGACTGAGCTCGTCGAGGGTGATGGAGAAGAAGCTTGGTTGGAGCTTGGAGTTGGTAATGGAGAGAGCATGGCGAGGAGCTCGATGGAGCTTCGACAGTGGAGGGGGCTCGACGATTCTGGAGCTCGGCATGTGGTCGAGCTATTCGCAGTGCTCGAGGGCGAGGAGAGAAGGGAGCTCGATTGTGGGGAGCCCGATCGCTGAGTTCGAGCCGGCGAAGGAGGGGAGCTTGAGCTCGGTTGTGAGTTCAGCCGACGGAGGAGGGGAGCTTGAGCTCGATGTCTGACGAAGATGGGCGCTGGAGCTCGGCATGGAGAGCTCGATGCCAACAAAAGAGAGCTTCAGCGGATTTGACGAAGGTGGCTCATCGATAGTGAAGAGGAGATCTCGACGGAGCTCGAGGGAGTTCGAGCCCGTGGTTTGACGAAGAAGCTCGACGAGGTTGGAGGAGCTCGGTAGCGGAGGTCGAGCTGACGATGGTGAAGGTGTTGGAGCTTCGGCGTGAACGGAGGTGTGGAGGGAGTCGGAGTTCAAAAATCTTCTCCAAAAATGTAACCCCTGTTCCTGTATATATGTATTTTTCTGTGTATTTTTGGTATTTCAAATATTTGTAAATTATTTTTTCGCTTTCAATTTTTTTTTTGTTAAAATGTATTGTTGGATCTTATGTTAAAATCTGTTTTAATCAATAATTTTATGTGTAAGTAGTTTCCAATGATTTTTATATTGTAATACAAATATTATTATTATTATTATTATTATTATTATTATTATTATTATTATTATTATTATGGCTTTGATTATTATTATTTATTATTATTGTTAATAAACTTATTTTTTATAAAATTTTTGGAAGCCTATAGATCGTAATCTATATTGTATTTTTATTAGAGTATGGATTTTATATATACCATTTTATTTAATTAAATAATATGTAATATTATTTTGCTCCTTATTATATTTTGGTTTGAATCAAATACAGTCTTGATCTTTTGTGAGGTCCTACATTATATTGTGTTTAGCAGTATTTGAATATTAATTTAATGCATACAAATTGATATTTGTATTACTATATTATTATTGATCTATTTATTCATTTATTTTTCTAAAACCCAAACCCTATTCTCTTATTGGATTCTATCCTATCCAGACCTGTTACCCAAACCCTCTTTTCCCTTATATATATCCTGTTAACCACTAAACCCTAATCCTATACTAATCTCCAGCCGCCTAATTAACCATTACTGTTCATCTTCCCCACCCCCGCATTTCCCCTCATCTTCCTTCTCATCTCGTCCTCACCTTCGTCGCTCCTTCGCCCTGTCTCCCATCTCCGAGCCCCTGCAAACCACTTTAGACAGCCTCGTGATCCTCTTCCACCTCACTGACTGCCGCAACCCATCTCCTGCCTCTCTCCCCTGTGCTCGCGCCCTGTCTCCCGCCACCTCACCGACTGCCGCAACCTATCTCCTGCCTCTCTCCCCTGTGCTCGCGCCCTGTCTCCCGCCTCCTCACCTTCCATCGAACCGTCGCTTCACCCTGCTCCTCCTCGTCGACTTCCTGCCAGTCGACGCCCTGCAACCACCCACGTCTTCTTCCTCTGGGTTCTCTTCGAACCCATCAGCAACACCATGGCCGCCTCCACTCATCCTATGAGCGCTCCCATCCCCGTCGACTCCGACCTTCACCCCTGTGCTCTCGTTGAATCCTCTGTTCTCCCCGAAAGCAGATTGCCCGTCGCTGCACCCCTCACCCTGAGCTCCGCCTGAGCCGTCGCTAGCCATTTTCGTCGACTCCGCAACCACCCATCACCTGCCCCCTGCTCACCGTTGCCGCTCCTCGACGTCCCGTAGCAATCAACAGTTCCTCTTTTGATCAGCCCAACAGTGAGCTTCACTTTGAATGTGGGCCGTTCGATCACCATCGTGATCGTGATTATCATCTTCATCATCATTAGATCTGAGCCGTCGATCACTCTTGATCTTGATCTTGATCTTCGATCTCAACCGCCCGATCTGATCTTGATCTTGATTATCATCAAGATCCGTGTGTTTGTGTTCGTTGTCCGGGATCTGTTCCCATTATTCTTTTCTCGGCAGATCCGTCGTCAATTTCAAGGCAAGTAACTTGTATTATTTTGTTGTATATACAAGTACTAAATACTTCCTGTAGTGCCACTCTTATTCTAGATTCATTCTCATGAAAAATCCTTGTTAGATCTTGTCTCTATTTGTTGATCCATCCGCAGTCGTCCTTTGTTACACACACGACATGAAATAACTTAGATCTAATTTGATTCTTGATGCATGCATGTATGTTGTTTCGTGACCCATGATGTGTTGTATGAATCTTGCATGCTTGATGTGTTAGTTGTAGTATTCTTGTGGTAGACTTGTTAGACACCCATACCATGTTGTTTTGGACATCTAGTATACCATGTTTCGTATTTTGTTAAAATTTGGATTTGTTGCATATGAACTATTTGATTTAAATGTATAAAAAGATTTTTGTTTTTGTTGTTGGCATGTTTTGTTTCATTATTTTTGACCCTGTTAAGGTTAGTAAATGAAATAAATTTGTGAATATAAATTGTAGTCCCCGTTGTCGAATTTCCAGAATTTTTGACAGATTGCAGTTTCGATTTGTGAGGTATGAGTTATGCCCGTTTTACTACAGATGTGTAGAAAGTTCTAGATTCGATTTTATGTGAATTCTGTATGGTTATTTATTTTAAGACTGATGGTAGAGATAGGATTTGGATCTAATATTTTGCTGGTTATGACTAGACTTGTCTAGAATTAACCACAAATTTTTGTGGATTTATTTGATGAAATTTATAAACTATTCTATACTTGTGAACAAAGTACTATATCTCCAATTTTGCATGCTGTTCAGTAAATAACCATGTTTTCGACCTAATTCGAGTTGCTGTTGGTAAAAACTTTGTAAAAATAAAATGTCGCCTACTGTATTTATTTTATCAACCTTTTGAAGGATTTAGATTTGGATTTATACTTTGGAATCTATCGTTGTTTTAGTACTGCTGTGTTTGTGGTTTCAGATTTACAAACTTGTTGAACCTTGCTATTTTCTAATTTTATTTGACTATACCATCTATGTTGGAATATTATGAAAATATAATTGCGGATACTAGACATATTAGGGAATACCCCAGATTTTTCTTAGATTTAATCAGTAAGTTTTTATGCAATTTTCATATTTATGAATATAACCTTGTAATTTCTGGCTGAACATATTTTCTGTATATAATTCTGTTTTGAGCCATATTTCTTTAATTATTTTATGACTTATATATATATGTTGGATTCGGCCGAGAATCTATTTTCTAGATTTTCTGACGGATCCAGATTTGCATGTCTGTGGCAACAGGAATCTCAGATTTGGTGCAGTAGTGTCTTGTTGTCGAGAACTGAAAGTTTCATTGTTCTAGTCTTTTATGAGTTGTCTGTCACCTGTGCATGTTTATGTCTGACCTGAACCTATCCCTTGTTCATACCATATCATTCTTGCCTTGTTTTGTGCATGTATATACCCATTTGATAAACATAATAAGTAACCAAGCTGGGGTTAAGGAAAAAACCTTAGTAGTGGACAATATATGTATGTGTACTCAGAAGGGGGCCGTGTTTCCCATTATATGATGCCATGATTTCGTGATTATATAATTCATGCCTGTTATTACTACCTGATTATATGATGCCATGATTTCAAGATTACATGCCTGTTATTACTACCTGATTATATGATGCCATGATTCGTGATGATACATGCATGTTACTAATATATAATTATATGATACCATGTTTCATAACTACATAATTCATACCTGTTCCTGATTACATGATGCCGCGATTTCATGATTACGTGATTCGTGCCTGTTGCCTGTTACATGACGCCTGAGTACACGGCCCTGTAGAAATCCACCACTAGATCTAAACGTAAATTACATGTAAGTAGCAACCATGTGGTAAAATTTGGGACACATGAAGTGCTTCCTAGATAGAAATAAATACAAGATTTGAAATAACATGATCACCTACATATTCCTGTAACATGTTTACCTGTACATGCTACCTGACACCTGTTACATGTTTACTTGCTTGCATGATACCTGTTACCTGTCACATGTCACATGCACCTGTTATCTCATCATTTTACTTGATTCTGATTTATGTTGGTCATTCTGTTTTGCTGTCACCCATTCCATGCCTATTCAATACTTGCTTCCGCTGTTACTCTATAAATGTCTATCTTTTTCTGTACTTGTTGCCTGCACTACAAGCGACCAGTAACTTGCAATGACGGACGTTTTGTTTCTTTTTCCTCTTCTTGCAATTTGTTAAATTACAGACTTTGGTAACCAGCTGTCCGACGGAGTAAGTGACCAAACATTCTAGTTGACTGGAGTTTTGCTACAAATTATTTTCTATTGTTTTTGAATAAATGTAATTGCTACATGGATTATTTTGTATTGGGCTGTTTGACTCAGAATTTCTAACTTGTTTCCAGATCTGGTTTATTTGAGATTATTTATTTTGTTTCAAGTAAATTCTGTTGGTTATGTTAATTTATTCATGCATGCGTGATTGACTATCTCCTACTTATTCCTTGTTTATTCCTGTGGAATGCTGAAAAGATCCTTACAGCTTATGAATGGTGAAAGCCATTCACTGGACTTAGTCACGAATCCGTATTCCGTATTCCTTTTTGGGAAGCGGGGCGTGACAAAAAAATCTTCCCCAAAGAAAGTTGTTGACTTCTCCCCATCCAGATCTCATTCATCTTCCCCCCGATCTACCATCCCCCCTTTTAAAGTAGTGTCATTTTTCTTCATCTACAAACCCTTGTCAGTTTTTCTCCTAATCCTTCGTCTTCCGTTCCTTCACCCAGTCCTCGATTCCTCTCTGCACTGCTCCTGTCTAGACTTGAGCTGCTGCTGTTCTTGTCTTGGGCTTCCTTCCATCGAAGTCACCCTGGTTCGCATTGTTCATGCGTGGTCAGCGATTCGGAGGTCCGGTGCGCTGAGGTTGCATGTTCTGCCCCTTCCTAAATTTTTTGCTCGTGATATGAGGTTTTTGCACTCTGAGCTTGCATGTGTGGGATCTTGTCCTCTTAGCCGTTGTCGTTCTGGTTCTGAGGTTTGGTGTTCATGCTACCATGCCTCGTCTCAGCTGGTCCTACCCCTCAGGTTTGCATCATAGTGGTTTTGTTTTGGATACCATTTATCATTGTCCTTTGTAAGTCTCCTTTTGTTTGCTATGTTTCTTTGATGCGTGTCTTTTTTCTGTGCTCCGTATTCATTCTTGGGAGAGCTGTTTTAATTTCGTTTCCTGTTTGGGAGTCTGTTTTTCTTTTTTTCCCTTTTTTTCTTTTTTGAATTACCTTTTTTGCTTTGTCTTTTGCTTCTTTCGATCACATTCTTTGGATTTTTTCTTTTCGCTCAATTAATTCAATTTCAGTTGATTTTGCTCGCCCTTTCTTCTATTTTTCTACTCCAAAGTTTTACTGATAGTTGTTTTAGTTTTATTATTACAGTTATAATAATTTTTATTTTTATTATTTTTGAGGTGGTGTGGTTGTTTTTTGGTGTTGTCCGTTTTCCCGTTTTCATAATTTCAATTTCTTTACTATTTTTTTTCTTTATCTGAAGGTGTTTTTTCGGATTTCCTTTAACTCATTTTGATTTCTACAGTTGTTGATGTGGTCCCTGTTGACTAAGTCAACTTTGTTTCCTATTCTCTCTCTCTCTCTCTCTCTCCGAGTTTGGGTCTTAGCATGGCCTGCTCGTGGGTTGATGTGGTTAAAAGACCAAAAAAATAATAGTAATAGTAATAATTCTTCTCTTTTTAAAGGCCCACATCCTTTTCCCCAGCCCATTTATCTCTCTAAGCCCATTCCCCAAAACCTTTCAGGGTTTTCGGCAGCTTCCTTTTCCTTTCATTCTAACTCTTCTTACTCAGTCTCTCCACATTCGTCTTCCTCAATTCATTCTCTCTCCCATCTCTGTTTTCGTTGCCTCTAGCCAGGGCATCACAAGATCTTCTGCAATAACAAAATGAAGTGTCTGTTTTGCCAAAAAATTGGTCATTCCTATAGTAGATGCTTCTCGCTACAATAGATATTGGGTCTCCCTATGGGAGTGCCAATCTTTGAGCAGATGATGGCTGCTCTGGATTACCCTTCTCTGCTTTCTATGCTGACTGATTTTCAGGTCAAGAAACCCAAAAGAATTAAGCTGTCTGAATCCTCAGCCCCTTTTCCAACTCCGCCTTCCTCGCAACTCATTTCTGCTATTCTACCAACTGCTTCTCCATCCCAACATCTTGCCTCTATCCCGCCCCCGTGGTTTAAAAGACTATGAGCACTCAGTCACCCATTTTTTTGACTTTCTCTATCGATAAGCCTCCAGTCACCTTGTACGCAGTTCTTTCCCTTGATTTAATTTCAATATCGACAAACTGGATAGTTTCGGTGCTGTCTCATTTAGCGGTGGGTTCATTTTGAACTCTTCGTTGGATTCATTTCTTTGCAATACTTGTAACATCGTCAAATGGACCTGGGCAGTTAATGCATGCTCCAATGGTGATATTGTGATTAACTGCCAAAATGCCAAGATTCTTCGGTTGTGGTGGCTAAAAAATCCTTTACTATTGGGTCTATCAACCTTTGCATTTGCAAATGGGCTAGCCATGGGTCTGCTACTCCCGTTTTCCAAGCTAAGCCTACCGAAGCTACCATTTTGTGCTTATCACCATACTGTGATTCGCTCCGTATTGTTGCTGATATGTCCAAATGCATTGGTGATTTTACTTTTACCTCCTCTACTGCTCTTCTGGCATCAGGATTCCTCCAAGTTGAGGCTGAATTTCTCTGCCCCTCTCACCCAGATCGGGTATCTGAGTACTCTCTTTGAGTGGGAGAATCAATGTTCTCTATTTCTGTTAATTACTGTAAGCCCTATTTTCAGTTTTGCTGTGTTTTGTTTTCATTTTATTATTGTATTTGGATCCATCTGTTATAGTGTATTTTGTCTTTTCTTGGGTTCTTTTGTTCTCTCTTGATCGATCTGTGTTCTTTGGTTGGATTCTGTTCTCTTTGCAAATTTTGCTCTTTCTATTTTGAGTCTGATTTGTTCTCCTTTATGTTCGTATCATCTCATTGCATTCATTTTTCTCTTTTTGGAGCCGAAACCGATACCCAGAACCCACATAATCTCAATCCAAAATCCTAATTCTTGATTCCCTATATATATCCTATTAAATAAACCGTAAATCTATTCCCTCTCTCTCTTCCGCTGTTTCTCTCTCCCCGATCCCATCTCCTTCTCCTCTCTGTTTTCATTGCACCCCAAACCCAAACCCAAACCCTATCCCTGTTGGCCTCTCCGATCACCTTCCACCACCGTCACCACCACCATCATCATCTCTATCCCCTTGCCCTCGTCATCGTCGTTTTTCCCTGTCGTCACCCCGTTCTCCTCGTCGAACCCAGTCCACCGTATATTTCCCGTCGCCTTAACTTATCCCCGTCGCCCTAACCCATCTCCGTGCACCCCACCATTGTTCCGTCATCCCTCGCCGCTCCACCGAAGGCCCTAGCATCGCTGTTCGATCCCCGATCGCCATTGTCGTCGTCCCTCTGTTTCCAACTGAAAAACAGAGCTCTTCGTCGAGGCTACCGTCGCCGCCGTCGCTTCCCTGACTGTGGTGCCGACATCTTCGCCATGGTGCCGACGTCGTGTCGCTCCACCCCGTCACAGTCGTCGCCGCCGTCCGCCGTGCTCTCTCTCTCTCCTTGCTGAGGTTGAAGAAGGAGCCCGATTGGTTGATCCCGCTGTTTGGTGTTCGGTGCACAGCGGATCCGATCCCGCTGTTTGCTGTTCGGTCCAGATCCGGTGTGTGGAGCTTTTGCTGTTGCTGCTGTTCTGTTTGCTTGGTTTCTTCGCACGGGTTTTGCACGTGCTGTTGGTGTTTTCGCCCTGGGATTCTGATCCCGTTATTCTTATTATTTGAATATGCAATATAACAGGAAAGTCTCTTCTTGAACTAGCATTTTTATTCTGTTCAAGTTTATTCGATCTCCTGCAAGTAGATCCCGTCCATTTCGTTATCAAACTGCTTTGATAATTTCGTTAAGTTTATCGAGGGTTTACACGAGCAAACCCGACATACTCTTAATATCGTGCTATCTCTTTGATCTAAAACTTAGTCCCCATTGTTTCATGCATATGCACATTTAAATACCTAGATTCATGCATAGCACTACTTGATAACTCAGACATGTTAAATTGAACGTGCTAGATTGAATTTGATTAATGAAATACTACCTGTGACTGTGATAATTGTATCTTAAACCTTGGACTTTGCATGTTGACACCTAGGATTACTGTGATTACCAATTTGCATGCTATGTGTGATCATATAATTTATTTATTTGCCTATTTATGTTAAGACAATTTTCTGAAATATTAGTTGTTTACTTTGAATCAGATTTCACCCATGATAACGTCATAATTTAAAGTTCCTTTACAAACAAGAATTTTTAGCCTCTGATGTCTAGTTTAACATACTTTTGACGGATCTACGTTCCGATGTGTCATTTGCTAGATATCAACATTTTAGTATAGCCATTTTAGAAATTCCAGATTCATAATTTCATGCGTATCCTATTGTTCTATATTTTATTTGACCCTGTTAACAGTAAAAGAAAAAACTGAAATAATTTAGGCTGAACCTAGACATGTATAAGTATTTCCCTGAATTTTTATAGATTTTATTAATGAGTTCTCTGATCAGAAATAATTAGTCGAACACAACCTACTACATGCTGCCTGAACATAAAACCTGAATAGAATAGAGTTTTCACCCTAGTTCCTGTATTCTTTATATGCCTTAATTATATTTGCTGGAACCGTGTGTAAGTCTACTTTCTAGACCTTCCGGTGGATTCAGATTTGCTATTTTTTAGTGTCTGTAATCAATATTTTAGTACAACAAGGTCATGCTGTTCTGATTATGTGAATTGTGCTTACTTGATGTGGTTGCCTCATGCTTTGTCTGTAGCGCATAGAATTAGTCACACTTTGTCTTATACAACATTGACACCCTCTTGCATGCTCACATAGGATAAAAATAAATTATTAACAATCCGGACTATTATGGGTAGACTTGGTAGTGAACGATTGGGAAATGTACTCGATAAGGCCTTCTTGCCTGCATGAACACTTGACATGGATGGAGGAGATTGTCATGGAAGAAGATTATCACGTTATCACGTTATCATGTTATCACGTTACCATATTATCATGTTACACCAATTACACGATCCGTGAATTCACCATCGGTCTAAAATGATCACTGTGCTTGCGCCGAACCTGTGGAATGGTATGCAGTAGTATATGCACTAGATAGATTAATAAAATACTTAATAACCTGCATCTCATGCTTGATCTTTTCTTGACATCACTCATTACATACGTGAATATTGTAAACCTTTGATATTTTTTCCTGCTCTTTGCTTTATTCTTTGTCTTTGACCATGTCCCTATTCTTTGATATGCATGCTTTTTCTTATCCTCTATTTTCTCTACTTGCCGCACACGACTTGCTATAAGGGCACTCTTTTCTTTCTTTTTAGATCACGATTTTACAGGTGCTGAAGGATCTGTTCCCGAAAGAATTGGTGAGCAACGTTTCTAGAGATGGAATCAGTCCCCGCTGCTTAGTTTTATTTGCTGCTAGATTTATTTTCTTGAATATTGTTATGACTTATACTTTGTTTTTGGGCTTTATGACCTGTAGTTTGTTTTGATTCCAGATGTGGGATATTTATATTGTTGGATTATTTCATTTATTATTGGAATTTATCTTTGATTCATGTAGTTATATTTCTTGCATGGTTATATTTTGTTGTTCTTATTGCTGAGTTAGTCCGGTATAGCTCATGGATGGTGTTTACATTATTCGCTGGGCCTACGTTACGTACTCGTGTTCCGTATTTTGGGAAGCGGTGCATGACAATTACCATGACTCTTAGTCTAGTGCCATTCCCCCATCGCCTATTCCGACCATGTTACATCCTCCTAAATTGGATGCTGGTAATATTCGAACTCGATTTTCTGTCGGCGCTTCTTCGAAGCCGCCTGTGTCAGTTGCCAAATTCCATTGCCACCATAAGGGCTTCAACCGAAAGAATTTCTCCTTCTCCCATTAGGACAGTATCATCCAAAGTAGTTCATATCTCTTGCCATCGAAGGTGCCCAATTTAGTCTGGATTAACCCAGCGATTGCTTCTCAATCATCCCTAAAACCTAAGTCTAAAGCTTTGGATTTGCCGTTGGTTACTAAGTCAGCTGTGGCCTCTGTCGCTGCCCCTTCTCCTGCCAAAACTGAGCCCATTAATGCTGATTCATGTGTGGCACATTCCTCTGCTGACCTTGACAGCAAATGGCCAGTTTGGAGTGTTAATTCACATTTCTTGGCGGAGTGGGGCAATTATAAACAATCTGTGAATGTTTCATCTTTGAGTACAGACAAAGCAAAGTTGGTCACTCAGAAGTCTTCTTTTACTATTCCCCTCGTCTCTAATGAATGGACCGATTCTGACAATCTATTGGCTGAAGAAGAAAAAGAATTAGCTTTTCCTCTCTCTGGATGCAAGGTATTCACTCACTCTCTTACTATACAAGTTAATTTTTTTTCTAAATCTAAGCATGATATCATATTTTCCTATGCTTTTCGTATGAATCCACATTCTCAGTTACTGTCCATTTATTTACATAGTTACATTCTCCCTCTGTTTAACTATAGTTATGGATCGGCGGATTCTGTTCCGAATTCGGATTGTTATTAACAAATTTTATTATCCTTTCGGGTCTCATTCGAACCTCCTATTTCTACTTTTTCCCCTTCCTCTTGTAATCATTTCAAGGTTATTTCTTTGGGTAATGTGGATGCAGATTCTTCACCCTTGTTGGGGTCTGTAGTCCCAGATTCTAGTAATCTGGTTTCATCGTCCCATATTTCTTCTATTTCCCCTTCCCTTCTTAATCTTTTTAAGGGTGTTTCGTCCTATTTGGTCGATTCTGTTTCTACACCTTTGGTTGGATTGGTCATTCCAAACCCATGTATACCACCGTCCTCTTCCTCCCCTATTGAGAATCAACCTTTACGTTCATTTAACGAAAAGAATTTTTTTTCCCATAATAAGGTATCTAAAGTACCTTTTATTCGTGCTGAACATGACTCTCACTTATCAACTTCTTCAAAAGCTTCTTTAGCAGCTCAGATTCGTAATTTAGAAATTCCTTCGTTTGTGGTTGGTAACACTTCCCAGGAGATCCTTGGGTCGGTCTATCAAGTGCACTTTGATTTCTTGTCCAACTCGGACATTCTCCAACTTGCGTCGGATATGGGTTTTGTATTAGACCCATCTAAATTAGATGTTATTAATTCAATTCGTAATTTAGAAATATCTACAGCTAGTGAGAACAATCACTCTTATGATTAGTGTTTCCTGGAATATTCGGGGACTTGGCAGTTCACAGAAACAACAAGCTACCTTCCAATTGATCTCTTCTACCCGCTGTTCTTTGATTTCGATTCAAGAATCGAAGTTACATTCCACTTCTTTCGCTATTCTTCGTTCTATTGGTGGGTCTCTTATTATCAAATGGATTATTTTGGACGCTATTAATTCACGAGGAGGCATTCTCTTTGGTTACAAAGAGTCCATTTTCAACCCAATCTCGATTTACCGTCTTAACTTTTTCCTTATTGTTTGCCTTAAATGGCTTAAATTCAACTGTAATCTCACCATTGTATTAGTTTATGGTCCATCTACTATAAACCCTCGTAATTTGTTTTGGAGTGATTTTGATTCCTTTGTTGATAGTATTATTGGTTACTGGATTTTCTGTGGTGATTTCAATGTCACTAGATTTTCTCACGAAAGACTTGGCAATTCATCAAGTATGAGTGATTCTCATCGTTTTAATGATTGTATCCGTTCTATCGATCTCATTGATCTACCTATTAATGGTAGATCATTCACATGGTTCAATATGCACCTTAATCCATCAATGGCCAAGTTAGGCTGTTTCCTAGTCTCTCAGGATTTGGTATCCTTCTTCCACAATTCTTTCGTCCAAGCTATGCCTAATCCTTGTTCAAACCATGTGCCATTACTCTTCATTCTAATTATAACTTTTCCAAACCGTTCAAATTCCGTTTTGAGAGATTCTGGCTACATTACCAAATCTTTGTCATTCTCATTATTAACTGTCTTTCCTTTGTGACGGGTTCTCATGGGCTAGGTTGGATTCTCCTTAAACTTCATGCAGTCAAGCATGGGTGCAAAATTTGGCACAAAGATAGATTTGTACATTCTCATGCTCTGAAGAACTTTTTGCTTAGTAATATTAATTCCATTGATCAGCTTGAAGAGTAGGGTTCCATTTCTGATTCTCTCAGGATGAAAAGAACCGAGTGCCAAAAAGAGTATGCTTCTCTTATTCATCTTGATGACATCAAGTGGGCTCAACGAGCTAAGATTCGTTGGCTGAAAGATGGTGATTGCAACACTTATTTCTTCCATAACTTTGCCTCCCACCGTCAAAGATGCAACAACATCACTTCCATTGTCGAAAATAATGTCGAACTCAATTCTACTGTCGAGTTTCATTTTGCTTTCCTCTCCTTTTACAAAAATCTTATAGGATCCTCTGAATCCTTTTCTATTCACCTTGATTGGGAACAACTATATGGTAATGATTCTTCTGATCTTTCCTGCCTTGAGGTGCCTTTCTCCATAGAAGAAATTAAAATGGCAGTTTTTTTTTCCATGAAGAGCGATTCTGCTCCTGGTCCTGACGGGTTTCCTACGTTCTTTTTCCAAAAATTTTGAGATCTCCTGAAAGATGACCTCCTCGAGATGTTTTCTGATCTTCATCAAGGTTATTTTTCTTTTGACCGTATCAACTATGCACACATCATTCTCATTCCCAAGATCCTTGGTGCTATCAAAGTTGCGGCATTCCGTCCTATCAGCCTTCTAAACACCATGTTTAAAATCATTATGAAAGTTCTTTCCACTCGCCTTAGATTGGTCATCTCTCCTCTCATTGACCCCGCTCAGTCAGGTTTCATTAAAGAAAAGATTTATCCTTGATAGTGTGGCTTCTGCCCAAGAGATTATCTCTGGTTGTCATCAGACCAATTCTGATGGGATTCTTTTAAAAATTGACTTTGAAAAAGCTTACGACAAAGTCAATTGGGATATTCTATTTGAAATTCTTCTTCACCATGGCTTTGGTCTAAAATGAATCGCTTGGATTAAGTCCAGTCTATTTGCTCGCATTTTGTCTATCATCATCGACGGTTCGGAGGGTAATAAATTCAAATGCAAAAGTGGCCTGCAACAAGGAGATCTGATTTCTTCTATTTTATTCTCTCTTGTTGCAGATGTTTTCAGTAAACTCCTCCTTAAAACATGGAATACCAATTTAATTGAAGGTTTAGGGGGGTTCCAGGGTTTTAGAGGTGTCCTCAATTTACAATATGCAGACGATACCATTCTTTTTGATAAGTCGAATGGTTTTTTCGTTCGAAATCTTAAGCTCCTCCTGTATATTTTTAAAAGGCTTCAGGCTTTACGATCAATTTCAATAAAACTTTTGCTCTTTGGCTTGGTGGGTCCGTCAACCACCAAGCTGAGATCGCCCATTTCTTCAATTGTGGTTCTGCCTCTTTTCCTATTCTTTATCTTGGTATTTCATTAAGATGAGGTAAATTACACAAGTCAGATTGGAATCAGACGATTGATAGAGTCGAGACTAGACTCAATGTGTGGTCTGGTAGACATTTATCGCGGGGTGGTAGACTGATTTTAATAAACTCGGTTCTTTCTTCGCTCCCTTTATATATGATGTCCTTTTTCTATGTTCTCTCCTATGTTATTAAGAAAATTGATTAGATTAGAAGAAACTTTTTCTGGTCTGACTTTGCAGATTATAAAGCAGGTAAAAATCTATGTAACTGGAAGTTAGTATGTAAATCTAAGCTCGATGGTGGTTTAGATGTTCTCAATCTCAGAAACCAAAATTTGGCTCTGCTGGGTAAATGGTTATGGAGAATCCTAAAGGATGATAATTTGCCTTGGGCTCGCATGATTATTCATAAATGTCATTCTCGTCACAGAATCTGGGAGTTGTTCCCCACCTTATCCCCCTCCGCATCCCCCTTCTGGAAGGGTGCATGGAAGACTGTGGAACCTTTTAAGTGCGGGTTACTCAAAATGTGTGCTGATGGTTCCAAGATCAAGTTTTGGACTGATCTTTGGTTGGGAAATTACAAAATTGCTTCTATGTTCTCCGACTTGTTTCATTTAGCTCTCAACCCTTTCACCATTGTGGCAGACTATATTGTGGTTATAAATGATCTTAGGGAATGGAATATTCCATTCAGAAGTCGCTTCCTCTGTCCCTAGTTCCTGAATTCATTAACCTTCTTTCTGATTTACAGTCCTATTCTTGGCATCCTAATGAGGATGTCCGGTGGCGATGGACTACTTCGGGTTCTTATTCTGTCAAATCTTTTTACAACTTCATTAATCATGGAGGTGTTACTTCACCTATTACTAAACCTATTTGGAGCAGCTCTGTTCCGCTTAAGGTTAAAATTCTTACGTGGCTGCTATTCAGAACAGATTACTGACTGTGGAGAAACTCAACAAGATGAATTTAGCCTTAGGTCAGCTTTGTTCTTTTTATTTATCTCACCAGGAGGATGCGGACCATCTTTTCTTGAGTTGTGCTTTTGTTACTCCCTTATGGACGATTTGTATGAGTGCTTAGCAGGTCCAATCCCGTCCTAGTTGTGTTGAATCTTGGTGGACGATTTGGAGGTGCCATAGCGTTAAGAGTGAGGTGCTCAAATCATGGGATTTATCTATGATGACTCTCATATGGATTATTTGGAAAGAAAGAAATAACCAGATTTTCTCTAACACCTCTCGTTCGATTTCTGGTATTATTGAAGATTTACTTTTCTTCACTAAATTTTGGGCTTCGGCTTTATCTCATAATAAAGTTGTTGCTCTTCAACTTCATCGCCTTGATGCGGCAACTGCTATCTTTCTTCAATCCACTTATCTGCCTCCTTAAGTTTCTGTTATATAGCAAGTTTTTTCATACTCTAATTGCTTGTAGTTTTCCTTTTCTATTGCAGATCTTATCTAAAGGTCCTTTATTGTGGTTGGGATCATCAGTTCCAGGCATGTGGTGTTTTTCCTTGGGATTTAGTCTATCCCTTCTCTGGAAGTCTGTTATGTATTTTGGTTGGCTTTTCTCTTTTCACCCTTTCGTATTTTTGGATGCAAGCACTCTGTTATTTTGACTGGCTTGCTTTGTTTGTAATTATTATACGATGTTCACCCTTCTCTGTTTTGTTCTCATGTTCTCTTATCCCTATTGTTCTCTTTAGAAGTCTCAATCGTTCTATGATCCTATTAAGTTGTTGTGGTGCTGCTTGGATTGGTTGTATCAATTCAGGTGTCAGATTATGGTTTCATGTAATTGACTATTGGGGTTCGTCGATCGATACTCCTTGTAGCTGATGCTAACCTTGGCTGAATGATCTTCTTATTGCTTTTTATTGAGTTCAGTGATGACTTTCATTGATCATTAGGGTGTTCTCGTGGCATTTCTTTCTTCTCCTGATTTTGTTTGACTATCTGGTTCATGCTCTTAAGTACCAGGGAGCACTCCTTTTCGAATATGATTGCTGTACTGCTGAGTCCTTCTGTTGGTGTGTGGCTGCCCTCTTTGGTTGAGTTTGGTTGATTTTGGGGATGCACTTTTATCCTGTGGTTTTGCCAAGTGCTCAGTTCTGTTATGCTAAGGCTCTATTGCTGATTGGCACGGGTGCAGATGCTCTGATTGGCCAGTGCTTACGTACTTTTGGCTTCCGTCGCTGATAAGCGGATAGTTTTGCTTGTCTGTTTGTTGTGATTAGCTGTATTCTGAAGCTAATATCTTATTAGTTTTTGGCTTGAGTGTATTGAGTTTGCTTGCTCTTTTATTGTTGCTTTATTCAGTTTGCCTTCTTGTAAGCTGCTCACTTGTACGATACTTTTTCACTTTCTTATATATATATTTTAGGCTAGAGTCAGTCGACTCTATCTTTTTTATTAATAAAAAAAATATAACTCCCAGTTAAAAATGAATGGTTGAGATTAGAGGGTTGAATGTCTACAAATTATAGGTTGTTTACCAATGGCAACCCCAACTCTCCCACTATAATATTAGAGATGTTGGATAAAATGTTAAAACATATTTAGGAAATTCTTAGAAATTATCAGTCAGAATAGATTATGTTGTATATAAAAAAGGACACATACATAACAACTAATGAACTAAACAACTGCTCAAAATTATGAGTAACATACACAACTATTCAAAAACAATGAATAACATAACAAGTATACACTAATATATTTATGAAATTAATCATGCCTTTGAACAGTGAAACTTAAACGAGCGCAGGAACAATATATCTGATGTGGAATAGATAGCGTGGCGCAATCAGGACCCTCAGATCTCCTCAGATCCCGCTTTCCTACGATCATCAGGTCCAGCATCAGGTTGGGCTTCAACTAGTTCAGGTCCTTGGGTAAACGGGTCCAACTCGGCCCGTTAGGATCTCAGACCCGTTTACTCCTGTCTATAATACCAGCCCCCCTTCCCACTTTAGAAGGTAATAAACTTTTTCCCACTTGAACCCTGGTTATTGTTGCTTTCTCAGTGACTGACTAGATCGTCAGAGAGCCTATCGTCGGGACTTCTCCCGGTGTTTCTAGGCAGTGTGTAGGTACAAGAGTCGAGCCGAGCCGAACTAGTAGAGCCGAGCCGAGAACCCGGTCTCTACCTCTCTACTGCTACCCCTAGCCGACCCTACAGCCTAGGATCGGATCAATGCCAATACCACATCTTTCGCTACACAAATTACAAGAACTCACACCTGTTGCCCCCACACACCAAAAACAAACAGCATCAGGTTGGCACCGTCTTTGGGAACCTGTTAGGTACTGACGCTAGTCCGAACCCAGCTAGGGACGTCATCTCGAGTCCGAGCTCCTCCATGGCTCCGAAAGCAAGGAGGGTCGTCACCTCCAGGCTTCATCCAGATCCTCCTCCCCATCACAGCCACGCGGATGCCTAGGGCTCTAATCAACCGCGGGTCAATGGCGCAGCCGGACCCGGATCCGATGCTTCTCGCTCGGTCGCAACTGACTTGCGGCACATTATCCAGAATCGGCAGGCCAGTCGAACCAGGGAAGGGGCCGCTTCCAACTCGGTCCCAAACCATGGCAGGCAGCCGACCCAGAACGAGAGTCGGGATACAGCCGCTCGCCTTGAGGACCTCAACCATTGCGTGACCCGGTCAGACAAGCCCCAGTTACGAGAGCCGAGTTTTAGAATTTTAGGGATGAGGTCCTCCAAGCAATTCGAGGCGATCCTAGGACCGAGGAGCACAACGACTCCATCCCTCAACCAGAAGCCCAGGGCGGTGAATCCCAGGGCTTGACCTGCCCTCTTGAATAGGAAGATGCCATCCTCCGACGCCTCCGAGAGATGGAGAACCGACTCGCCCATCTCGGTGAAGGCGGACCGATGCCCGACCAGGGTTATCGGCTGACTCGACCCCTATTTTCCACTCAAATCTTGGAAGTTGAAATCCCCAATAATTTCAGGCCTCCCCAATCGAGACATACAACGGTGAGGGTGATCCCGCTGATCACATGGAGGGGTTTAAAACCCTCATGATGATTTACAGCGCTTCGGTTCTCCTCCTATACCGGGCTTTCCCTGCCACCCTACGAGGTTTGGCTCGGGAATGGTTCTCGAAGCTCGCCCCCGGCTTAGTCTTCTCATTCGACCAGTTGAAAGCGAACTTCCTAGCCCACTTCTTGACCAGCAAAAAGGTCGAAAAAATGAGCGCGTCCCTTCTAGAACCTCAGACGGAAGGAAGGGGAGTCACTCTGCAAATTCTTGCGGAGGTTCACCGCCTAGGCGAGTTCTGTCTCCTCTCTCAACGTGAGCGTGGCTTCGACAGCTTTCCGACACAACGTTCGGCACCCACAGCTTAAGGCTTCCCTGGCCAAAAAACCACTCGTCGACTTTCCCGAGCTGCTCAACAGGGTCAAGAAGTACATTTGGGTGGAAGAGGCCCTAAACCCTGAGGGCACCAAAGAAGCCACTTCTAAGGGAAAGCGGAAGGCAGACGACGTTGAGCCCGTAAAGAAGGTCACGAAAGAGACCAACGGCCTCAAAAGAATTCCTCCGGTCCCCCGATTTGAGAGGTACACCCCGCTGACATAGAACGTATTGGCAATACTGATGGAGATCGAGGATAAAGAGATCGTCTGACTCCCTCCCCGACCAAGTAATAACAAGAAGCAGGACCAGAGGTTGTACTGCCGCTTCCATCAAGACAATGGGTACGAGACGGACAACTGTTGGGCCCTCAAAGACGAGATCGAGGTCCTCATCCAACGAGGGTACCTGAGGGAGTTCACCCGGGATAACCCAAGAGATCGGAGGGATACAAGGAATTTGAGGCCTTCGCCTCCCCCTCGAACGATCAACCAGCAACCCGAGCAGGGACTCCGAGGCCGAGGAAACCAGAGGGCAGGCCATCTTACACTGCGTCCATGGTGAACCCATGGGAGGGGAATCCAACACTTTTCGTAAGGCATTCGTCCGAGAGGTTAACTCCATTCGAGACCATCCCTCCCCCCAGAATCAGCAACGACTGGTCTCCTTCTCTGGAGAAGACCTGGAGGGAGTACGGCTCTCGCACTGCGATGCCCTCGTCATCAGTCTCGTCATGGCAAATTTTGAAGTTTGCCGAATTCTCGTGGACAATGGAAGCTCAGTCAACATCCTCTTCTTAGAAGCATTTGAGAAACTCAAACTCCCACGAGACAAGCTAAAGCCGGTCGGGTACTGTAATCCATCTTTTCTATTTTCTGTATTTTTGGATGTATTTTTCTTTTCGGGTATTTTATTCAGCTTGTATCTCTTTTTGGACCATGTATTGGATTTTCATTTTTCAATATATTCATCTATTTGATTTGTCGTCTTTTAATGGAACTCTTGATTCTATTGTCTCCAATTATTTTATCTCTGTTTGATCGGGCCATTATTGTTGATCCGCATTATTTATTATTCCTGTCCTATTTTTTAATTCATTTATTTTGTTCCTACTTCATTCTTGGATCCACTACTCTAATGACAAGAAGAAAAAAAACATACCCAATAACCCATTAAATACCCTATACACCCAACCCGAAAACTCCTAATAACTAATACCCGTTAACCATTAAATCTCCTACCCGTTAACAACCCAAAATCCAACACCCGATTACCCTGTGCACCATCTAAACCCTAACTCCTCCTATTCCTATATATCTACCCTGTATACTTCTAAACCCACCCCCTCAAAACCCTAACTCCCACAGTCGCCATTCTCTCTCTTCCGAGTTCACCCTGCTCCTGACACCCCTCTGGCCTAAACCTATATCCCCTACTCTCCCCCTCTCTCCCAATGTCTCTCCTTCCTCCTGTCGCGCCTCCAAGACGCAGCAGCGCAACACCAGTCTTCTTGATTCTATTGTTTCCCCATTATTTGATCGGGCCATTATTGTTGATCCCCATTATTTATTGTTCCTGTCCTATTTTTTTTATTCATTTATTTTGTTCCTACTTCATTCTTGGATCCACTACTCCAATGAAAAGAAAAAAAATCCATACCCAATAACCCATTAAATACCCTATACACCCAACTCGAAAACACCCATGACATGAAATAACCTAGGGATAACCACTTCTTGTTGTATACATGCATGTTGTTCGTGATTCATGACTTATTGTATGATCTTGTATGCATGATGTGTTCGTTGTAGTATAACTCCTAGCAGACTTGGAAAATACCCTATACCATATTGCTTGGACATCTATGTAGTGCCCCGAATTCCTAACATAGGAACTCGTGACACTCTCCAGGATCTTTCTTCAAATGAGTCACAACACAACAAAAATCATAGGCAATTAAAAACTTTTATTACATCAAATTGTTATTTCAATGTCCAATGATTACAACAATTACAATTAATTGTTACAACAAGAATGTACAATAAAATTTGGACAGTAACTTTCACTTGGATGCTTTCTCCTGCTAGAGCCTTCACGCGCTCCCAACTCGGCAGTCCTGCACTGATAACTGTGGGCATGTCAGCTTATTTCAACTGACGACATGCTATACCCGGCTATCCTCTCTAGGCCATAATATAGCGATTCCAACCTCAACAATCAGAAATAATATTTGATGCAAAGAAAAAGGTGGTTTCAAGCAAGTGTCAGTGTATGCCATGACCTAATCTAATGCACACTATGCACACATGCTCCTAAAGCTAATGAACGCTTGGTTGAAAAATATACATCCCATACTACACACCCCCCAACCAAACGATGTTCTTCAGTTTAATGGGGCTCGATCCCCTACTATGCATCCTAACCTTGTGCTGTCTCCTATTTCTAATTGCAGTGATGGTGAGGCTGCAGGCCCCCGGTGTGACTCCAGTCACTGCTGTCAATAGTGGTGTCCAATCCTCTTAGTTTTATCCACTATGCCCAGAATCTCAATCGCAGGCTTACCCTGCGTGACTGTAATTAAATCGGCTTACCCGATATGTTGTTGTATCTACGTCTCCCCGGACCTCACCAAAAGCCGATATACGGGCACAAGGGCTCCATTACCGAGTGATTAAGGCAACTCCCGATAGAGTCTAGCTCTCCGGGACATCTTTTAATCCGTCTGTCCACATTGATCGACAAAGGACCTGACGGATAAACGGTTTCTCCAACTCCGCTACACTCTTCCTTACACTAGAATAGATCTTGCATTCAAGACGACGTCAACACTCCAAACCTCCTCAAAGGTTGTTACGGATCATAAAGGTATTTCTGCCGAGACAGCGGAGCCCCCAACAGAGTGTCACCGCTCACAGGGTAGCTCGGGGTCCCTGTCCGTATTAAACTAACCTAGGATTCGGTCGGGGGCGATGACGCCATGCGTCCCCCTGACAGGCGAACACTCTCACTAGTGCCTGGCCTTACATTCAAACAAGACTCGATCTAGTCCTACCAAAGTATCAAGGCAACCCCATTCCAAGAATAAGGTTGAATTCAAGATTTGTTTTATGGATCAAATACTAAACACCATCACTCTAGCCAAACTCAAATTCACTTTTTTTTTTATCCCCATATCATCCGTCCCCTTAGCTAGGCGATCTATCCACCATTTCCAAATCTCTAACTTGGTAATCAACTTTGCTTGCCATGGTCAACTAGTTCAGTTCCATTAGTAGACTCTCTCTAGTTAGTCACCTTTATCGGAATAGATCTCAACCCATTTCACACTAGAACTCAACTAGCCCTCTAGTCCGACCCAAGAGTTGACCCACCTCGGCCCACACTTGGCACGAACCAATGACGAACAAACTCTGTCGATCGCCGCAACCGTCATCTACGCTTGGAGTTCGATCGCAACCTTGACCGGACCAAACAAGTAGCTCCCGCTAAACTTAACGCTCCACGGTCCTCGACAAGTGGTAGCTCCAAACACGAACCATGGAATCCATCCATGCACGGTGAGTACGTCGGCGCACGAGTCATCTCCTCCAATGCGTTCGATGCGACACGGGTCTTATTCTAACCGTCTAGGTTTGTCAACAAGACTGAGTCCTAGAGTCTCAAAACTTAACCAATGCACCCCAATAAGGTACACCACAGTAGGACTAAGTCCTAACCCATGAATACCCAAATAGGGGTTCTAAGAGTCCTAAAAACAACAATGTAAGTTTCCAAACAGCATGCACACACTTGGCGTTCATGCCAAAATGAAGTTATTCCCGGTCCTGTTCCCTTCAGAAATCGCGATCGGTCGCTCCCCATGCTTCTACTCAAAGTAGACAGCACGTACAAGCACACAATGGGCATTAATCTCATCCCAAAGTGGTCTACAATAATACCCCAACGCCCAATACAACTTTCACTTCGAACATTGAACATCGTTGTCTATATTGGGGTCTACAAGCAACTATGGGCTACTCTTAGCATGAAACTTTAGATCACTTAAGTCCTAACTCATACTCACATCCATAACATTTTTCTTGACCACAAACAACAACTCTAAGCTAGTGAAGTACAAGTTCAAACCCATTTCTATGAACACGGTGCAAACCAGCGAGCTCTATGTTTCACTGTGTTTCTATCATCACTTGCAAAAATCATTTAAAATCGAATACTTGTCCAAATCAAGATTTATTGGTCATTCCAAAAAGTTCTAAGTGTCTACTAAAAGTTCCTAGTTGTAAGCCTTTTCAGATAAGGTCGTTTAGACACTCTTACGGGTCCATCTTTAACAAGTATACAGACTTCCAGAACAATAGATAAGATCAACACAGTTATGGGATAAAATCTATTTAAAATATCATAAGGTGTCAGCTCACCATGAAATTTTACAATATAGTTTCTGACACATGATTTTACAACATTTCCAAAAATTAAGTGATTCTACTAAGTATATTTCCAATTATGTTCTTTTGAATGTCTTCCAGAAACAGGCCAGTAACAACAGCAGCTCTGTTTACTAAAACATCTAGCTCAGTTTGCATAATTTTATTGACATAGCTACAGTGGTCCAAATCTCATGAAATTTGAAACATAGTTCTTAAATACATCCAAAAATGACATACTAAAATTTCAGATTATTTCCATAAGCATGCAGTGAGATACAAGTCATTCTTTCCACAACAGTAACAATAAAAACTGCTTATTTCTATTCTGACCAGCATGCAAGTTCGTAATTTATTTTAATAGCAGGAAAAATAAAAAACATCCATACTAATTACTGAAGGTATACGACACCTATATGATCATCCTCTAAAAATTTCAAATTAAAATTCCAAGTGGTGTTCATGCAATGAGGTACGGACTGATAACAAAAGTTCAGTCTTTTAACAGGATTTTCTGGTTTGGATTACTTAACACAAAACGATTTATTCAAGTTCATTCTTAGGGCATGCATGTCATTTTTCAGTCAGACAAACATCATTCAACAATCAAAAACAAAACAAGAGATTAGAAACACCCACCCTTGCATGTAGCTTATTCTTTTGCTTGTAAGTCCTCCTTCTTGACTCCTCTAGAGCTCCTTGCTTCTCCTCTTGCTTTGGCCTTCTCTCTTCCTCTCCTTGGCTTGTTCTTCTTCTTCTTCTTACTCCAAATCAGTAACTAGGTCCTTCTAGTTAGTGTATAAGTGTAATAGAAAATGGTTTTGGGAGTAGAAAATGAGAAAAATAAAGTTAGGATGAGATGGGGGATTAAATAGAGTGAGAGGGGGCTGAATTTGGTTGGTTTCTTGTGTAAGGGGGAGTGACAAGAGGTTGAGGGTTGCATTGGGCAAGGGGGAGGTGGAAACATCTCATCAACTAAGGGATTGGGGTGTTTGGGTGGTGGAGTGTAAGAGATGAGAAAGACTCATCATGAGTCAAAATGTGTTCAAACAATAAAACCCTAACCCTAACTTGTTTTCCTTCCCAAATTTTGGCCGGCCTACACCTTGTGCATGTGCACAACTTTTTTTTTTGTTACATGCCATGGTAGACTACAAGTATTGAGTTAAACTAGGGTTAACTCGGGTCTGGTTGAAGCTTATAAGTTAATTTCATACTAAAAGCTTCAAAAAGAAAAATAAATAAATAAATATAGCATTTTAGTGCTTAACATATCATACATATATTCATATAAAAATTCGGGTTGTTACACCACTCCCTCCTTATAATAGTTCTGTCCTCAGAACTACACTTAGTGGGAAAACAAACAAGAGTTAATTAAATAACTCGCGAAATACATTTTCTCATATGGGGTTCACAATCCCCCTGCTACACAAACCATCGTCACGATGGCTACTAAGAGTTGATCATCCTGCGAGTACCGGCTCTCATCCGAGAAAGTCAACCTCACTTCGATGATCATCCTGGGGCCTATTTCATCCCTCGTCCCAAAAATCCTAGTAATCAAACACCAGCTGTGGATGTTGCTCTCTTCCCGAAATACTGGAGATCAATTCCACTCAACCGAACATTCTGGGGCCTCATCACACGAACTCATCGTGAGTGTTTCTCTCGTCCCAAAATACTGGAGATCAATCCGACTCCACCGAACATTCTGGGGCCTATTTCATCCCTCTTTTAGAATATTGGAGAATATCTCACTCCTTGGATCATGCTGGAGCCCTCACTCATCCTTAAATTTCTTCGTGGGTATTACTCTCGTCCTCGAAATAATGGAGATCAATCCCACTCCACAGAACATTCTGGAGCCTATTTCATCCCACGTTCTAGAATTTTGTGGAATATCTCACTCCTTGGATCATTCTGGAGTCAATGTCCCACTAACCTGCTTGTGAATGTTGCTCTCGTTCCTGGAATACCGGAGACCAATCCTGCTCTACAGAACATTCTGGGGCCTCTTTCATCCCACATTTCGGAATACTGGGGAATATCTCGCTCCATGGATCGTTCTGGAGCCCTCACTCATCCTTGAATTCCTTCGTAGGTATTACTCTCATCCTCGGAATACTGGAGATCAATCCCACTCCACAAAACATTCTGGGGCCTCATCCCTCGTCTGGAATACTGAGGAATATCTCACTCCTTGGATCATTCTGGAGTCAATGTCCCACTAACCTACTTGTGAATGTTGCTCTCGTCCTTCGAATACTGGAGACCAATCCTGCTCCACAGATCATTCTGGGGCCTATTTCATCCCTCGTCTGGAATACTAGGGAATATCTCACTCCATGGATCATTCTGGAGCCAACATCACACAATCTCTCCCATGAGCGTCGCTCTCGTCCCTGGAATACTGGAGACCAATTTCCTACTCCACTGATCATTCTGGGACCTATTTCATCCCTCGTCTGGAATACTGAGGAATGTCTCACTCCATGGATCATTCTGGTGCCAACGTCACACAATCTTTTCCATGAGTGTCGCTCTCGTCCCTAGAATACTGGAGACCAATTTCCTACTCCATAGATCATTCTAGGGCCTATTTCAGCCCTCGTCTGGAATACTGAGGAACTCACTCCATGGATCATTCTAGTGCCAATGTCATTATACGAACTTCTCGTGAGTATCGCTGTTGTCCCAAAATACTGGACATCAAATCCACTCCACAGAACACTCTGGATCCTATTTCATCCCTCATCTGGAATGCTGGGGAATATCTCACTCCGTGGACCATACTGAAGCCTTCCTACTCACGATTGTTCTTGTTTCATCATACCTCCTTCTAACGCCTGAGTCAAGTTCTCAGTATATCTTCCAGCTCTCGGTTGCACTACTTGAAGTTCGGTGACCACTCACTCCTTAGAAAAGGATAAGACCGAGATATGCAGCTCCAGCTTTCTCGTATGAGGGTCACTTTGCTACAATCCACCACAACTTTGGTTGCAAGGTTGCCTCCCTGACACCTTGCTAGTATTCCAAAAAGAATTTAATCCCTAATCAAAAGACAAAATGGTCTACTATGGATCCTCTATGCTAGTGATAGCATCGCAGTTCCCTGCATCTCCTTCAGTTCCTAAAAACTTGCTTCAGACTTGTCAGCCCATTCAAATTTCTTGTCCTTCCTGGTCAGGGCCATGAGCGGTACTGCAATCTTGGCATAATCTTGAATAAACTTCCTATAGTATCTGGTCGAGCCCTAAAGCTACTAATCTCCTTCACCGTCCTTGGTTGAGGCCAATCCTTCACTCCCTCAATCATCTACGAATCAGTGGCCAGGAAAAGCAACTTTCGACTTCCATAACTCGCATTTAGATTCTTGGCATACAACTGATGCTCCTGATGTTGGATCCTGTAGGCAAGGCAAAAAACACTAGAGGGGGGGTGAATAATGTTTTATAAAAATTAATTGCGGAATTAAACTTTTCTTTTGTCCAGTCGACTTGAAGAGATAAACCAGTCGACTGGGGCGACAGTTAAGAAGAGTATTTTAAAGCGAGTCTGATCAGCCGACTTATAGAAGAGCCAGTCGACTTATCACACAAGTTTTCAGAGAGAAAGTAGAACAAGTCTGACCAATCGACTTACAAATAGATACAGTCGACTGTCCATACTAGTTTCATAGAGAACTATAAAAAACAAGAAAAATGAAATGCAAGTTCAAAGAGATACAACCACAAAGTACACACGATGTATCCTGGTTTGATCCTCCCGACCTACATCCAGTCCCTAAGCAACCCACTTGAGATTTTCCATAATTGTTAAAATAATTACAAGAACACCCTACGACGTTAGACAACAACCTTGTCTAACCCGTAGTCCTTTCTCACAACTAGAGAAAGCAACTAACTCTTCCACCAAGAGTGAAAACCTGACTCTACACCCTAGGGCCCTACTTTCCGACCGAGAGAAAATCACTCTCACAACCCGAGAGTGAAGAACAACAACAAAAAGTTTACAATCAACCTATAGCCTTGTTGTGGATGTGATTTTATGCGTGGCTATTAGGTCAACTTCCGAAATCAGTCTAAAACGAAATCACTGTTATGCTAAACTGATTTCAGAGAACCAAGACTTAGAAAGAGAATGCTTTTGAATGCTTTTTCTTGTTTAAAACTAAAAACTTGAGAACTTGAGAAATAAAAAGCTGGGAAAATAAGTTGTTAACCTTTTCCAAGTGATTTCTATTCTCTATTTATAGAGTTAGAATCACTGGATGTTGAGAGGCAGTTGTACCAACTGTCAACCAACGGAAAATAAACTTTTGAATTCGAAAAATCAAAATTTGAAATAAGCAAACTGTCAAAACGACTTGAACAGTCGACTGGGTTGCCGTTATGAGTCGACTGGTCAGAGTTTGAATATGTTCAGTCAGTTTCGTACTAAGACAGTCGACTGGTGCCTTATGGCGGTCGACTGGTACTTAACAACTGAGCTTTTTCAATCTTGTTTCGACCTTTTTAAGTTTGAAAAAAACTCAAATTATTTTAAAGATAATGTGTGAGTGTGTGTGACAAGGCTATTATAGAATTTCTAAGACTCATGGAAAATAAAAAAGTTCCAATTGTTACAAGACACTTAATACAATAAATTGAAGCATGTGTCTTGTCTTGAGTCTTGAGTCTTGAGATGGAGCTTTTAGCCTTCGTCTTTTTCTTGTAAGCTGGCAATCTTGTAGCTTTCTTGATCAATTAGCTATAAGAGATTTGTTTGTAGCTGTGCTTGATCAACTTGCTTTAAGAAGCTTATTAGAATATTTTGCCTTTGTATATCCTGGAATATGTAAGAAGTAGAACAACAACTTTGCATTGTGTTGTAATCATCAAAATTAAGAATCAACACCTGAAGCTTCCTTAAAACTGTTGTCAGGTGCTTCGCGTGATCCTCCTTCGTCTGTGAATACACTAGAATGTCATGATGAAGACCACCCCGAACGAGTCGATAAACGGCCGTAGAATTCGGTTCATTAAGTCCACGAAGATTGCTGGAGTGTTAGTCACTCCAAATAGCATCACTAGGAATTTATAGTGCCCATGTTTAGTCCTGAAGGCTATCTTCGGTATGTTCTCCTCCTTTACACGGACCTGATGGTATCCTGACCGTAGATCTATCTTTGAGAATACTGCTGCTCCCTGTAGTTGATCGAACGAGTCATCGATCCTGGGAATGGGATACTTATTCTGGACTTTAACTTTTTTTAATTCCCGCTAGTTAATGCACATTCTCGATGTTTTGTCCTCCTTTTTTACTAGCAGTACTGGTACCATGCGATATGGGGTCTTTGACACTGGTGGACTTCCTGGCTGGATGGTAATGCTGAACTCTACATCTCTTGGTGGGGGTAACCCTGGTAACTCCTCAAAAAATACAAGTGGAGAGTCTCGTACAATGGGTATCCCCTTGACTTCATTTGGCACCTTACTCCCGGCTATAGCTACCACATCCTTCCATTTTTCTTCTTCCCTTGAAACCCAATCTCCGGTCTCTCGGGTATAACTAAGGTTACCTTCTTCCATTTGCAGTCGATATTTGCCTTGCACTTGGACATCCTGTTGAATTCTCACCTCGACATTGAGGTCAGCACCGTTGGCTCCTCCACTTTCTTCCTCGACTCTTGCATTGTGGGCTCTCCTTTATCGATGCACGGCTTCATGATTGCCTTCTGGACATCAGGCGACAAATTTTCCTCCTCGACATCCAATTGAATCATAAAAGATAGTAAAAGAATAATCGCAATGGGGTTATGTCAGACATAGGCAAAATTTGTAAACATAAGTTGCAAAAGTGCAACAATATAATTTACGACCACCAAATATCTATACCAAGATAACCCTACTGACGCACCCAAGTCTAATCTCCTGTGGTGTTAGACTACAATTTGAAGTATGCTCTAATACCAACTCTGTAGCACCCCGAATTCCTAACATAAGAACTCGTGACACTCTCCAGGATCTTTCTTCAAATGAGTCACAACATAACAAAAATCACAGAAAATTAAAAACTTTTATTACATCAAATTGTTATTACAATGTCCAATGATTACAACAGTTACAATTAATTGGTACAACAAGAATGTACAATAAAATTGGGACAGTAACATTCACTTGGATGCTTTCCCCTGCTTGAGCTTTCCGGTGCTCCCAACTCGGCAGTCCTGCACTGATAACTGTGGGCACATCAGTTGATTTCAACTGACGATATGCTATACCCGGCTATCCTCTCTACGCCATAATATAGCGATTCCAACCTCAACAACCACAAATAATATTTGATGCAAAGAAAAAGGTGGTGTCAAGCAAGTGTCGGTGTATGCCATGACCTAATCTAATGCACACTATGCACACATGCTCCTAAAGCTAATGCACGCTTGGTTGAAAAATATGCATCCCATACTACACACCCACCAACCAAACGATGTTATTTAGTTTAATATGGCTTGATCCCTCGCTATGCATCCTAACCTTGTGCTCTCTCCTGTTTCTAACTCCAGTCACAGCTATCAATAGTGGTGTCCAATCCTCTTAGTTTTATCCACTATGACCGGGATCTCAGTCGCAGGCTTACCCTGCGTGACTGTAATTAAATCGGCTTACCCGATATGTTGTTGTATCTACGTCTTCCCGGACCTCACCAAAAGCCGATATACGGGCACAAGGGCTCCATTACCGAGTGATTAAGGCAACTCCCGATAGAGTCTAGCTCTCCGGGACATCGTCTAATCCGTCTATCCACATTGATCGACAAAGAACCTGACGGATAAAGGGTTTCCCCAACTCCGCTACACTCATCCTTACACTAGAATAGATCTTGCATTCGAGACGACGTCAACACTCCAAACCTCCTCAAAGGTTGTTACGGATCATAAAGGTATTTCTGCCAAGACAGCGGAGTCCCCAACAGAGTGTCATCGCTCCCAGGGTAGCTCGGGGTCCCTGTCCATATTAAACTAACCTAGGATTCGGTCGGGGGCGATGACGCCATGCGTCCCCCTGACAGGCGAACACTCTCACTAGTGCCTGCCCTTACATTCAAACAAGACTCGATCTAGTCCTACCAAAGTATCAAGGCAACCCCATTCCAAGAATAAGGTTGAATTCAAGATTTGTTTTATGGATCAAATACTAAAAACCATCACTCTAGCTAAACTCAAATTCTCTTTTCTTTTTATTCCCATATCATCCATCCCCTTCGCTAGGCGATCTATCCACCATTTCCAAAAAACTCTAACATGGTAATCAACTTTGCTTGCCATGGTCAACTAGTTCAGTTCCAATAGTAGACTCTCCCTATTTAGTCACCCTTATCAAAATAGATCTCAACCCATTTCACACTAGGAATCAACTAGCCCTCTAGTCTGGCCCAAGAGTTGACCCGCCTCGGCCCACACTTGGCACGAACCAATGACGAATTGACTCCGTCGATCGCTGCAACCGTCATCTACGCTTGGAGTTTGATCGCAACCTCGGCTCGACCAAACAAGTAGCTCCCGCTAAACTTAACGCTTCACGGTGCTCGACAGGTGGTAGCTCCAAACACGAACCATGGAATCCATCCATGCACGGTGAGTACTTCGGTGCACGAGTCATCTCCTCCAATGCGTTTGATGAGACACAGGTCTTATTCTACCCGTCTAGGTTTGTCAACAAGACTGAGTCCTAGAGTCTTAAAACTCAACCAATGTACCCCAACAAGGTACACCACACTAGGACTAAGTCCTAACCCATGAATACCCAAATAGGGGTTCTAAGAGTCCTAAAAACAACAATGTAAGTTTTCAAGCAGCAAGAACACACTTGGCGTTCATGCCAAAACGGAGTTATTCCCGGTCCCGTTCTCTTTAGGAATCGTGATCGGTCGCTCCCCATGCTTCTACTCAAGATAGACAGCAAGTACAAGCACACAATGGGCATGAATCTCATCCCAATGTGGTCTACAATAATACCCCAATGCCTAACACAACTTCCACTTTGAACATTGAACATGGTTGTCTATATTGGGGTTTACAAGCAATTATGGGCTACTTTTAGCAAGAAACTTTAGATCACTTAAGTCCTAACTCATACTCACATCCATGATATGTTTCTTGACCTCAAACAGTGGTCCAAATCTCATGAAATTTGAAACGTAGGTCTTAAATACATCCAACAATGACATACTAAAATTTCAGATCATTCCCATAAGTATCTAGTGAGATACAAGTCATTCTTTCCACAACAGTAACAATAAAAACTGATTCTTTCTATTCTGACCAGCATGCAAGTTCGTAATTTATTTTAATAGCAGAAAAAATCACCAAAATCCATAAAAATTACTGAAGGTGTATGACACCTATATGATCATCCTCTAAAAATTTCAGATCAAAATTCCAAGTGGTGTTCGTACAATGAGCTACGGACTAACAATAAAAGTTCAGTCTTTTAACAGGATTTTCTAGTTTGGATTACTTAACAAAAAATGAGTTATTCAGGTTCATTCTTAGGGCATGCATGTCATTTTTCAGTCATCACAAACATCATTCAACAATCAAAAACAAAACAAGAGATTAGAAACACCCACCCTTGCTTGTAGCTTATTCTTTTGCTTGTAGGTCATCCTTCTTAACTCCTCTAGAGCTCTTTGCTTCTCCTCTTGCTTTTGCCTTCTCTCTTCCTCTCCTTGGCTTGTTCTTCTTCTTCTTACTCCAAATCAGTAACTAGGTCCTTCTAGTTAGTGCATAAGTGTAATAGAAAATGGTTTGGGAGTAGAAAATGAGAAAAATAAAGTTAGGATGAGATGGGGGATTAAATAGAGTGAGAGGGGGCTGAATTTGGTTGGTTTCTTGTGCAAGGGGGTAGTGAGAAGAGGTTGAGGGCTGCATTGGGCAAGGGGGAGGTGGAAATATCTCATCAACTAAGGGATTGGGGTGTTTGGGAGGTGGAGTGTAAGAGAGGAGAAAGACTCATCATGAGTCAAAGTGTGTTCAAACAATAAAACCCTAACCCTAACTTGTTTTCCCTCCCAAATCTTGGCTGGCCCACACCTTGTGCATGTGCACAACTCTTCTTTTTTGTTACATGCCATGGTACACTACAAGTATTGAGTTAAACTAGGGTTAACTCGGGTCTGGTTGAAGCTTATGAGTTAATTTCATACTAAAATCTTCAAAAAGAAAAATAAATAAACAAATATAGCATTTTAGTGCTTAACATATCATACATATATTCATATGAAAATTCGGGTTGTTACACCACTCCCTCCTTAGAATAGTTCTGTACTCAGAACTACACTTAGAGGGAAAGCAAACAAGAGTTAATTAAATAACTCGAGAAATACATTTTCTCATACGGGGTTCACAATCCCCCTGCTACACAAACCATCGCCACGACGGCTACTAAGAGTTGATCATCCTACGAGTACCGGCTCTCGTCCCGAGAAAGTCAACCTCACTTCGAGGATCGTCCTGGGGCCAATTTCATCCCTCGTTCCGAAAATCCTAGCGAGTAAACACCAGTTGTGGATGTCGCTCTCTTCCTGAAATACTGGAGATCAATCCCACTCCACTGAACATTCTGGGGCCTAACCATGGCTCACAGAGGTTCTCCTTCTCGTCCTCAGGAAGATCAGCCCGGGCTTGAGGCCGTTATCAATGTGTTGGAACGGTTGATCAAAATGCAGCAAAACCACAGTGACCTTGTGATGGCTGCTTTGGAAGCTACTCGGCTACTTTGGAACGGTTGTGCCTATGCAGGTAGCCCTCCCTCCTCGTTCGGGTACAGTCACAGATTTCATGAGGCTGCATCCTGACAGATTCTCGAGCACTGTGATGCCTTTGGAGGCATAATAGTGGTTGATCCGGACAGAGCAGTTGTGTAACATCCCGAATCCCAAATACAACTGAATTTGAGAGTTCTACAGGATCTTTTCGTCTCATTCGTACAATTTTACAAGGAATTTAAAACATTTTCTTTCAACAATAATTACATCAGAGTCTTTTACAAAAATACGCAGCGGAATCAATAAAATACAACAATAATAAATGCACAATTGTTACAACTTTAACATTTAAGTAATCAACAACATCAATTCTCTTTATATCTTCATGTAACTCCAAATCCTGCATATAAAACTGTGGGCGCGTCAGTTGCTTACAACTGACGAAATATTATACACGGCCATCCTCTCTATGCCGGAAACAGTATAACGATTCTTAAATACTTTAGCAAACACAAGCTTGATCATAAACAAAGCTACAAAGGGACTATCCTGTTGATGTCGTGTTGTGTTGTGCACTTAGTCCTTAATGTAGTTATTATATTACATGACACTAATGCGCACTTGTTCGGATTCTATGCATCCCATACTATATAGGTCCGAGGGCAAGCCCTTAATCGTTCTTCATCATGTAGGGTTCAATCCCTTGTCATGACTTAATCAACTACTGTAACTACGGTAAGTATCCTAGATGTTTTCTGACCTATGAACTCATGTCTAGGCGCCCTAGAGGGAATCCCAACGCACTGACACATGACTCATCATGCAGGCATCCTGTGGTAATTCAGCTCCTACCATAGACATGACACCACCCGCAGTCGCCCAACACCCCACGAGCGTCGCCACCGGGATGGTACTCTGGAGCAGTATCCATGCCCTATCATGACTCATTATGGGACATCCTAGGATACTCTCTCGCTACCAATCCAATGGCCCTCATACTCAGTGTTTTTCTCTTACTTTCATCACGTCTCCACTATGTATCTATCTGTAATTTCGATAAGTTTCCTAGATAGTCTATGATCTATGAGCCCATGTCCAGGCAGCCTGGAGGGAAATCCCACGTACTGACACGACGCATCGAGCAGGCAACCTATGGACAATTCAGCCTTTGCCTTGGAACAATGGCACCACCCATAGTCACCAAACATCCCACAAGCATTGCTACCGGGATGGTACTCTGGAGTAGTATCCACGTCATGTCACGACTCATCGTGAAGACAGCCTGTGCATACCCTCACAACACCCATCCAATGGCCCTCATACTTGTGTTTTTCTCTTACTTCCATCACAGCCTTACAAAATTTGTTTTAAAAGAAAATCACCACAACCTAGAGCTAGCTTACCCTACCGGACTTAAATCAAAATAACAGAGACAGTTAGCCTACCTGACTACTTCTCAAGAGATGCTCAACCCTCAACGGTTAGCCCTCAAAATCATAAATAATACTGCCGGTCACTAGGGTCTCGCCTAGCCTCTAGATTCCAACAACTATCTCTTTCTAGAGATCAACAATATTTCATAATCAATCTCAAATAAAATTTCCATTTCTTTTGTTCACAACTCTTTTCTCAAAAACATTTCTTTTATAATCTCATAACATGAGAACGATTAGATTCGATATCTTTATCAATTTCATCTTTCATATCCTTGTATGCATTTCACAATAAACTCATTCGAGTAGTAAAAGTCATAAAATCTCGTATTCCAACTTAATTAACTTTCATTTGTCAAAATCAAATCCAAACTTAAGAACAAAAACCAGTTCGGTTCAGTCGACTGGTAGCAGTATCAGTCGACTGTTCTGCGAACATCAAAACATCACAGTCGGTTCAGTCGACTGTTGACAGAGAATCAGTCGGACTGTTCGGCGAATACCTTGAAAACTCAAACACTAAAATTTAGGACAGCAGCAGTCGACTGTGAAAGTAGACAGTCGACTGTCCTGCCGAGGAAAGACCAAATTCTTATACTTGCCAGTCGACTATTGAAGGTAGACAGTCGACTGTTAATTATACCAATTGCAGCTTGCGTATATTTTTTGACCTTTTAATTGATTTGTACTTCCATATAAAAATATAGATCATTTCCAGAATGCATTCCTTTTAAAAACAATATCGTATATGTTTTCAAATTCACCAGTTTCTCGTCTTTCAATAAAAATCCTTTAAAATGCATAAAAACATATACAATTAATTGATGGAACTGCGATGATTCCCAGGACCACGGATTGGTGTGCGTATCGATCATAAAAGCTTAACAGATTTAATACGTGATCTAACCCTTTATAGCGGAATCTAGGGTTCACGAATTATACCTGCGATGAGAAGAAGACGATAGTTTCTAGCAACCTCGAGCCGTCAGCGACCCCAAGATCTTTTGCACGTATTCCTTCCTCGGGTTGGACGTCGTGTGGGCGACGGTCTACCAACCTTTCTTCTCCTTGGATGACCTCTCTTTCTCTCCTTACGTGAATCACAAATTTAGAGAAAACTTCTTATCTCTGATCAAGATATGACGGCCAGAGAATAGAGGATATATATATAAGGCTACGGCAGGGACCATGAGGAGAAATTAGGGTTAGGTCTCCTAACGAATCTGGGTATCCCGTGTTCAGCCCGAACACACAACCCAGACCCATTAACAATAGCTCGGTCCACTAAAGAGCTATTGTTGCACTACCTTCCTAATCCCAAATTATATTTATGGGCTCCTTTTATTATATGCTCGTTCAGCTCCCCATGTTAAGATATCGAATGTCCGTCGATCAAATTAAGTTACTGACAACTATATTGATCAACATCTTTTATCCTTAAGTAGTATCACTCAACTTTATTTGTCATGTCAGATGTAATCCACCTGCAGGGTTTATATGACAATCCTTATGAGCTCCTTAAGGGGACATCATCAACCCGACGTATCGGGACATGGATTCCTTTTACAATCAACAGCCCATCATACATACAATGCTATTACCCAATTCATAGGGGTTGTTGATCCATAATGAATCTAACTCTTTTATGAGTCAAAGTAATGCACACTGCATATACATGTCTGTTATTATATCTGGATAAAGAGCATAAGCATCCATAATAACAGAGATGTTTGTTCTCTTTTGTAGTCAGTACAAAGAGAACAACCTCAAGTGGTCCTGTTCAATACATACAAAGTGTACTAGTGTAAACATATAGTCAAGATAGACTAATACCAGATTACACTACAACCTTTCCAATGGATTGTCCAAGTCCGTCTAGGTTGTGAACTATTTATATATTCCATAGGGAACTGATAATATGATCTTCTGTGTGTCTCCTCACACCATATTATCAACCTTATAGAATATCAGATACTTGCATTAATATTATAATAAACACAATATGCAAACATATGCCCATATGATTCTCATTCAAAAAAAAAAAAAAGAAAATAAAGTTAATACAAAAGTGATGTTTTCAGTATATAACCCTAACATCAATTTCCCAAATAGAATATTGTCTTTTATCAAAAATTACTTTATAAAAATCTCTATACTCAAAAATAGATATTTTGAAGTTAGCTACACACTTCTTTGCCATATTAAAAACAAACAATTCTTTTATACACATTTGCATTATTTTAACCAAAGTCTCAACATGCATCAATTTCATACAAATAATTTCAATTCTAGCATTTCAACTAGCAATCATAACAATTTAGGGAAATAGAATAGCAATTTGCATCTACCACACCAATCAAAATTTAACGATTCATTTCTACATTAATTTGCATGTAATCTCATAATACCAATGCAATTTCAACCAAATAAATCATATATCATCTATCATGCAAATTCCTATTCCTAAATTAGAAAGCATTTAAGAAACACCCACCTAAAGTTGAAGATTTGTACTCAAATGAACTCCTAGAATTAGGAGCTCCTAAAGAAAACTCCAATGGCAACTTCTCGAAATACGCGCACCCAAACAAGGTCTTCAATCCATTTCGGTAAGCAACAATCATCAAGAGCATCTCCATCCCCACTCCATTTTGGTGACATCAAGAACAACTCCCATCTTCTTTCATATACACATACTATGTATGTACATATATATACATTAGTATATGTATATAGGCAAGTGAAATGGTGATTAGGTGGAGAAATGGGCAAGGTTATGCTGGCTTGTTAGGAGCTTTCAGGAATGGAAAGAGAGAGGGAAGAGGAGAGATGAGAGAATGAGAGGCTTAGGGGATATATTTATAGATTAATAATGGGTAGTTAGAATAACCACCCCTCACATGAATACCACTAACCCCATTATTTAGCCTTGTAACTTGTTTTCCCTCCCACTTTCAAAATCAAATGTTCAGAATTCCCTCTTCTCATAATCAGCCCGGCCCCCAAAGGTGTACACATTGCACGTGTGCACGTGCACGTGTGCACGTGCACGTGCTTTGTGTACAAAACAATTTATTCATTTAATCCCTTTAAAATAATTTATTTATATATATTATAAATATATAAAATTAACTTTAAAATTATACTTTTCATGCACAATAAAAATAGACACTCACACTTTCATGAAAATTTATTTTGAAGGAAGAACGCGCTTAAACACGTGCACCAAAACACGTGCATCGCCCGTAAAATTTCAAAAATATAAAATTAACTTTATCAACCTGAAAAATATTTATAATTAATTGGAATGCAACATAAAGTATATTTAATATACATATACGATAATGCGCTCAAATGTATAGGAAACACGTGTATTGCACGTAAAAATTTATTTTAATAAAGATAGACAAAAATTGAATTTCGTTTACAAAATGAATTTAAACATGTTTATAAAAATAAATAATTGAAATCCATTGAAAACTTTGCACGTAACGGTGGAATATCCAAAATCGACACGTGCATTGATAATACGTAAAAAGCACGTAAAAACTCAAAGATTGAAATTTAGCATTTGAGTTGTCTCAAATGGAATTTTAAGAATATGGGATTGCATAAATGATCGGAATTCAAAATACATATCAAAATACGTTATGGATATAATCAATAACAATACAAAATGCACGTGCGTAACACCCGAGGGCAAAATTGTTATTTAGATTTTGCGGGGTGTTACACTCTCCCCCCTTAGAATAGTTCCGTCCCCGGAACTCACTAGGGTAAAGGTTGTATTTTGTACACATCAAAGAAAATATCAGTATAACATATAGAAAACTACAAACATTAAGAAAATTCATATAGCATAAAAGTAAGCAATGTGGAAGGATATGACAAAATTTATTTAAGAAAATTATGAATATCATAATTTTACGAGAACAGAACGAGAAAACTAGGAAAGTAGCGTAAGAAAAATAAATGCGACAATAAAGGATAGCATATATTGAAAGGAGTTTACATACAAAATATTATTGAATAAACCATTAGATAAAATGATAAATATACTCAATCATTAATTGTGAAATATTTCAAAAAAACCATGCAATAAAGAGAAATCATAGTCAATGGGTACTTTATAGATAGATTCAATACTAAAAATTCATCGATGTAATAAACGGCAGGAAGTCGCAAACCGAATTGGTACTATACAACACAAATTAGCAAAAGAAGAATGTTGGATAATAGTTTGAAAAATATATAAGAAGGAAAATATAGTAAAAATTATAGAAAACATAAAATAATTATGTATACAAATTAGTATCATAAAATGATTTGTAAGGTAACTACAATAATTATACATACAATTTGAAAATTAGGCATACATCGAAGTACTTTCGAATGATTCAGTGGAGCGAGAAAACCAACTTACAAAAATCACATACTCGCATAGGTGAAAAATTATAGAGGTGAAACAATTAGCCTGATATAAATATCATAAATGATTTGTAAGAGTTTAAACAAAACATAATAGTTGAAAAACAATGACGTGTCACAAAACCAAGGATATAGAAGAAAATTTATGAATCATAAACAAAATACATAAATAACAAGAGATATGTCTTTGTTATGTGAGTAGCCACCAAATCTAAAATAGCAAAATACGATAAAGTAGTATGAAATATTAACTCATTAAAAGATTCAAAATAAAGAAGAAAACAGCAAGACAGTTGAGATTAAGTAGCAAATATACAAGTTTGATAAATATAGAAATTAGTATAAACAATACAATGCTAGGTTGCAAAATATTATAAAATAGTATAAGCTAGTACAAAAATGGAATAGTTGTAAGTGAATATTATAGAAAAACAAGGTAGGGGTTATCTAAGTATAATATTTCCTTCTGGTGTAGGTTTGTCTCGCTGGTATCCAATAGAAGACTTGCCTGTCTTGATCTCAAGTTGCATAATTGCATCTACGATATCCAGTTGCAGTCTGCCTTCTGGACATTCGGTTGCAAACTTTGCCTCACCGACATCCAGTTGCAGTTTGCATCCAATGATGTCTAGTTGCAGAATTGCCCTCTCGACATTAAGTTGCGCCAAAATAGAAGATGGTAAGATGTAATCTTCCATGTATACTTGGGTATGGGGTGTTTAATAAAGTATGATATTATGTTTAAAAATCAATGATACAAAAAAAGATGTTACACAACGAAACATCAAAATAGGTGTATAGGATATATCAAACATAGACGGTACTAATTAGTAGTACTGAAAAAAAAAAATTATTTATAACACCAAAACAAATAATGCAGAATATATGCACGTGTTGGAAGTACAAATGAAAACAATGATGATGTAATGTAGCAAATTAGGGCAATAGACAAACAATTATACATAAAAATAATAATATAGTAATTTGAGGAGGGTGAAATTATATGTATAGTAAGTATCTTGGAATACATGACACATATCAAATCAATGGAAAATATATATATAGTAATCAAGAATCTAAAGACAGTTTAAAATTTGAGAATCTGGTAGAGTATAAATGAGTATATGCATTATATTAAAGAAGAGTAAATTACAAAATTAATGAATATAACAAAACAAATTAGAAGACAATATGTAATAATGATAATATTGAATGCAAACAATAAATCAAATTAGTTTTTTGTATTTAGACGGATAAAATATTTTAATCTTGTTAAAATATACCGAAGTATATAGGACAATACGAGGTAACGAAAGAACATCGTATCACAAAATCAAATCTTGTAAAGTGAATGCATATAAGCAAAATTCACAAGCGAAATTCAAAAAAAATGAAGAAAATAATAGTTGTAATATAAATTTAATAGAATGCATGAAGTAATAGCAAATATAAGCGGATGATCATAAAGTGACATAAAACACGCAAGACAAACTTTAAGATTGAGAGACAATTAAAATAAGTTCAACAAGATCAAGACTAAGGAAAATAGACAAAATACTAGGCATTAATATGATTTAATAGTATAGGAAAATATTTATTTGAAAAATATTAAATGTTGAAAAGTACTATGATAAAAATCCACAGAAAATAATTTTGAAGGGAAAGTGTGTCTATGTGTAAGGTATCATAAATAACGGTTCAAACCAACCACGCTTCCACTGCGCTACTCTGATACCCAGGGAAAATGAGCTCGCATACAATCTCAAATCAATATATACGAGGAGAGCATCATGAATGAATCTGAATGTAAATTTAATAACAACTTCCATTCATGACTTCAGCCATTCAATAGGGAAAGGAAAGAGAAAACATCAGTCTATAGAGCAACACAAATATAAATCACTTACATTTAAATCTCTATAACCTGAACTCACACTCTAATGTCCACTCTAGGGTGTCGTTCCTTATAAATTTGTACTACTTAGAAACGTAGCTCTGATACTACTCTGTAACATCCCGAATCCCAAATTCAACTGAATTTGAGAGTTCTACAGGATCTTTTCGTCTTATTCGTACAATTTTACGAGGAATTTAAAACCTTTTCTTTCAACAATAATTACATCAGAGTCTTTTACAACAATACGCAGCGGAATCAATAAAATACAACAATAATAAATGCACAATTGTTACAACTTTAATATTTAAGTAATCAACAGCATCAATTCTCTTTATATCTTCATGTAACTCCAAATCCTGCATATAAAACTGTGGGCGCGTTAGTTGCTTACAACTGACAAAATATTATACACGGCCATCCTCTCTATGCCGGAAACAGTATAACGATTCCTAAATACTTTAGCAAACACAAGCTTGATCATAAACAAAGCTACAAAGGGACTATCCTGTTGATGTCGTGTTGTGTTGTGCACTTAGTCCTTAATGCAGTTATTATATTACATGACACTAATGCGCACTTGTTCGGATTCTATGCATCCCATACTATATAGGTCCGAGGGCAAGCCCTTAATCGTTCTTCATCATGTAGGGTTCAATCCCTCGTCATGACTTAATCAACTACTGTAACTACAGTATCCCAGATGTTTTCTGACCTACGAACTCATGTCTAGGCGTCCTAGAGGGAATCCCAACGCACTGACACATGACTCATCATGCAGGCATCCTGTGGTAATTCAGCTCCTACCATAGACATGACACCACCCGCAGTCGTCCAACACCCCACGAGCGTCGCCACCGGAACGGTACTCTAGAGCAGTATCCACGCCCTATCATGACTCATTATGGGACATCCTAGGATACTCTCTCGCCGTCAATCCAATGGCCCTCATACTCAGTATTTTTCTCTTACTTTCATCACGTCTCCACTATGTATCTATCTGTAATTTCGATAAGTTTCCTAAATATTCTATGATCTATGAGCCCATGTCCAGGCAGCCTGGAGGAGAATCCCACGTACTGACATGACGCATCGAGCAGGCAACCTATGGACAATTCAGCCTTTGCCTTGGAACAATGGCACCACCCATAGTCACCAAACATCCCACAAGCGTTGCTACCGGGATGGTACTCTGGAGTAGTATCCACGTCATGTCACGACGCATCGTGAAGACAGCCTGTGCATACCCTCACAACACCCATCCAATGGCCCTCATACTTGAATTTTTCTCTTACTTCCATCACAGCCTCACAAAATTTGTTTTAAAAGAAAATCATCACAACCTAGAGCTAGCTTACCCTACCGGACTTAAATCAAAATAAGAGAGACAGTTAGCCTACCTGGCTACTTCTCAAGAGATGCTCAACCCTCAACGGTTAGCCCTCAAAATCATAAATAATACTGCCGGTCACTAGGGTCTTGCCTAGCCTCTAGATTCCAACAACTATCTCTTTTTAGAGATCAGCAATATTTCATAATCAATCTCAAATAAAATTTCCATTTCTTTTGTTCACAACTCTTTTCTCAAAAACATTTCTTTTATAATCTCATAACATGAGAACGATTAAATTCGATATCTTTATCAATTTCATCTTTCATATCCTTGTATGCATTTCACAATAAACTCATTCGAGTAGTAAAAGTCATAAAATCTCGTATTCCAACTTAATTAACTTTCATTTGTCAAAATCAAATCCAAACTTAAGAACAAAAACCAGTTCGGTTCAGTCGACTGGCAGCAGTATCAGTCGACTGTTCTGCAAACATCAAAACATCACAGTCGGTTCAGTCGACTGTTGACAGAGAATCAGTCGACTGTTCTGCGAATACCTTGAAAACTCAAACACTAAAATTTAGGGCAGCAGCAGTCGACTGCAGTCGACTGTCCTGCCAAGGAAAGACCAAATTCTTATACTTGCCAGTCGACTGTTGAAGGTAGACAGTCGACTGTTAATTACACCAATTGCAGCTTGCGTATATTTTTTGACCTTTTAATTGATTTGTACTTCTATATAAAAATATAGATCATTTCCAGAATGCATTCCTTTTAAAAATAATATCGTATATGTTTTCAAATTCACCAGTTTCTCGTCTTTCAATAAAAATCCTTTAAAATGCATAAAAACATATACAATCAATTTCCCAAATAGAATATTGTCTTTTATCAAAAATTACTTTATAAAAATCTCTATACTCAAAAATAGATATTTTGAAGTTAGAACCACACTTCTTTGCCATATTAACAGCAAACAATTCTTTTATACACATTTGCATTATTTTAACCAAAGTCTCAACATGCATCAATTTCATACAAATAATTTTAATTCTAGCATTTCAACTAGCAATCATAATAATTTAGGGAAATAGAATAGCAATTTGCATCTACCACACCAATCAAAATTTAACGATTCATTTCTACATTAATTTTCATGTAATCTCATAATACCAATACAATTTCAACCAAATAAATCATATATCATCTATCATGCAAATTCCTATTCCTAAATTAGAAAGCATTTAAGAAACACCCACCTAAAGTTGAAGATTTGTACTCAAATGAACTCCTAGAATTAGGAGCTCCTAAAGAAAACTCTAATTGCAACTTCTCGAAATCCGCGCACCCAAACAAGGTCTTCAATCCATTTCGGCAAGCAACAATCATCAAGAGCATCTCCATCCCCACTCCATTTCGGTGACTTCAAGAACAACTCCCATCTTCTTTCATATACACATACTATGTATGTACATATATATACATTAGTATATGTATATAGGCAAGTGGAATGGTGATTAGGTGGAGAAATGGGCAAGGTTATGCTGACTTGTTAGGAGCTTTCGGGAATGGCAAGAGAGAGAGAGAAGAGGAGAGATGAGAGAATGAGAGGCTTAGGGGATATATTTATAGATTAATAATGGGTAGTTAGAATAACCACCCCTCACATGAATACCACTAACCCCATTATTTAAACTTGTAACTTGTTGTCCCTCCCACTTTCAAAATCATATGTTCATAATTCCCTCTTCTCATAATCAGCCCGGCCCCCAAAGGTGTGCACATCGCACGTGTGCACGTGCACGTGCTTTGTGTACAAAACAATTTATTCATTTAATCCCTTTAAAACAATTTATTTATATATGTAATAAATATATAAAATTAACTTTAAAATTACACTTTTCATGCACAATAAAAATAGACACTCACACTTTCATGAAAATTTATTTTGAAGGAAGAGCGCGCTTAAACACGTGCATCGCCCGTAAAATTTCAAAAATATAAAATTAACTTTATCAACCTGAAAAATATTTATAATTAATTGGAATGCAACATAAATTATATTTAATATACATATACGATAATGCGCTCAAACGTACAGGAAACACGTGTATTGCACGTAAAAATTTATTTTAATAAAGATAGACAAAAATTGAATTTCGTTTACAAAATGAATTTAAACATGTTTATAAAAATAAATAATTGAAATCCATTGAAAACTTTGCACGTAACGGTGGAATATCCGAAATCGACACGTGCATCGATAATACGTAAAAAGCACGTAAAAACTCAAAGATTGAAATTTAGCATTTGAGTTGTCTCAAATAGAATTTTAAGAATATGGAATTGCATAAATAATAAGAATTCAAAATACATATCAAAATACGTTATGGATATAATCAATAACAATACAAAATGCACGTGCGTAACACCCGAGGGCAAAATTGTCATTTAGATTTTGTGGGGTGTTACAAGTTGCTTTTGGTAGTAAGAGTTGCAGATGCTGATTGAGTGGATGTGGTTGCCACCCAACTGGTGGATCTGGTCCACATTTGGTGGCGGTCCGATTCCGAAAGGCTCGAGCGACCGATTACTTGGGCCACGTTCACTAGGAGCTTCTTGGAGAAGTTCTTCCCTGGCAGCACTCGAGTTGAAATGGAGCAACAGTTCCTGGCCCTGAAACATGTTGGTCATTGTTCTATTATTGGAAATTTTGTTACATATTGTCCATGCAATGTTGTAACATGAGACTTTCTTGAAACAGGACTCCAGGTCTGTGGATGAGTATGCTGCAGAATTTACCAGACTTAGCCGCTTCGCTGCCGTTCTTGTGGAAAACAAAGAGGATAGGGCTTGTAGATTCACATTGGGACTTGAGCGAGACATTAAGGTACAGCTCGTCTCCCTTTTCTTGCGTGCTTATGCTGAGGCTCTTGAGGCAGCTCGAGCTCAGGAGCAGGCTCGTGGTCGGTTGGCTCTTTCCCAGCGGACTGTTCTGCACTCTGTTGTTGCTAGGCCTTCTGGTGGGCCGATTCGGAGGCCTGTCCCAGCCCATCCTGTTAGGACAGCTCCTTACCCTTCTGCCGCTCCTCGAAGAGAAGGATTCTGTGATTTCTGCCAGATGACCGGACATGTGCACAGAGACTGTAGGCGCGACAATTGCCGCTGTTTTGGATGTGGTGCTACTGACCATTCAGTGCAAGATTGCCCGCAGCGGAGGATGGATCTTCCAGCCGGGGGTCCATTTCAACAGGTAGCCCCAGCCCGTGGTCCAGTCAGGCCACTGCTTCCTCCTCAGTGCCAGATTATCAGTCAGAGGACCGCTGTCCCCAGGAGATGTCAGTCTTTCAACCTGACTACTACTGATGCTGAGTCAGCAAAGGGTATTGTTGAAGGTATATTTTGCTTTTATTTTTTTTGTTGTTTTTGTTGTTTCTCTTTTACCTCTTTCATTTCTCTTGCACTATTCTTTCATATTATCTTCTGCATTGTGTTTTCCTCACCCTTGTTCATCAATTCTGTTTCTCTTGCTTTTAATTCTATCTGAGGTGTTGTCCATGTATGCTATTTTCCTGCTCTTGTTCTTTTTTATCTGGGGCAACCCATTCCTTCGTCTTTTCTCGGTTTGTGGCTCGCCATCAGTTAGAGTGCATCATCATGTCTGAGGCTTGGAACATTGTGACAGGTGGTGGTGTTGTCATTTGTTCTCGGGAGTGCGAGTAGTGTCCCGTAATTATTGGTGGCGTAGATTTCAAGGCCGACCTAATTGTTTTGGAAATTCAGGGTTCGACGTTATTCTCGGTATGGATTGGTTGGGTGAGTCCCAAACCATTATTGATTGCCGTGCTAAGAAAGTTGTATTCTGAATCCCAGGTCGCATAGAGTTTGAGTTCCATACGGGGAGATGTCTCTTAGCCGATCTGAGACTACAGTTGATCAAGAGGTTTGTGCGATGGAATTGCATTCAAGTTGTGAGGCTGTGCCTCTAGTAGTACGAGATTTCCTGGATGTTTTTCCAGAGGAGTTGCCTGGCTTATCCCCTGATAGGGATGTGGAGTTTGGTATTGAAGTTCAGTCGGGTACGACGTCGATATCGAAGATTCCTGCAGGATGGCACCGGTTGAGTTAGCAGAGCTTAAGGTGCTGATTCAGGAGTTGCTTGATTTGGGGCTCATCAGACCTAGTGTTTCTGCTGTGGGGTGCTCCAGTGCTTTTTGTCAACAAGAAGGATGGTAGTCGTCGACTGTGCGTTGATTATCGAGAACTGAATAGTGTTACTGTGAAGAGCCGGTACCCGCTGCCTAGGATCGATGACTTATTTGATCAGTTGAGCGGAGTTGCTATTTTCTCAAAGTTGGATCTTCGTTATGGGTATCATCAGCTCAAGGTGAAGGCGATGTACAGAAGACTGCATTCAGGACTAGATATGGACACTATGAGTATCGTGTGATGCTGTTCGGAGTCACGAACGTGCCTGCTGTATTCATGAGTCTCATGAACAGGGTCTTCTCCCAGTTCCTGGATAGATTTGTGGTAGTCTTCATTGATGACATTTCGGTGTATTCTCAGAACCGGAAGGATCATGCTGAGCATCTTAGGTTGCTTCTACAGACTTTGAGAGAGAATCAGCTCTATGGGAAACCCAGCAAGTGTGAGTTTTGGCTCGACAGGGTTACTTTCATGGAGCACATTATCTCGAGCGATGGAATTTCTGTGGATCCGGCCAAGGTTGAGGCCATGAAGGATTGACCAGTTCCCAAGTTAGTTTCAGAGGTGAGGAGTTTCCTTGGTCTAGCTGGTTATTATCAAAAATTTATTCAAGATTTTTCGAAAATAGCAGGACCATTGACTAAGCTGACTGGGAAGGATCAGAGGTTCTGTTGGTATGAGGCTTTTGCTGAGTTGAAGAGTAGGTTGATGTCAGCTATAGTGTTGACTATTCCAGATGGTTCAGACAGATTTGTAGTTCACTGTGATGCTTCGAGTAAGGGACTTGGAGCAGTTCTGATGCAGAAGGGCCGAGTAATTGCTTATGCATCGAGGCAGTCAAGGCCACATGAGAAGAACTTTCTCACTCATGACTTGGAGTTAGTGACACTAATCTTTGCTTTGAAGTTGTGGAAACATTATTTACTTGGAGAACGAGTGGAGATCTTTACAGACCACAAAAGTCTCAAGTACGTCTTCACCCAGAAGGAGTTGAACATGAGGCAAAGACATTGGTTGGAGCTTATAGAAGACTATGACATCAGTTTGCAATACCATCCTGGTAGAGCAAACTTGGTGCCAGATGCTTTGAGCAGGAGACCGGCAGCTATGTTCCTGACTCAGCAGAATGATTTGGTTGAGCAGATGCGGAGGTTGGAGTTGAATGTGTTGTTGCCGAAATCTGATCGGAGTTGTTTGGTGCTTTAGCTTCAGCCATCTCTTGTTGATCAGATCAAAGAGGCTTAAGCTGGTGATGTGCAGTTGCAGGATTTCAGAGCTGAAGTTGAGGCTGGTTCCAGAACGGATATGGTTATTCATGCTGATGGATCGCTTTGTGTTGGGTCCAGGTTGAGTGTCCCGAAGGGTGAAGTTCGTTAGAGGTTGCTTGAGGAAGCCCACCAGTCATCGTATTCTATTCATCCTGGAGGTACTAAGATGTATCGGGACTTGAAGCTTCATTTCTGGTGGTATGGTATGAAGAGGGCTGTGGCTCAGTTTGTATCTCAGTGTTTGATCTGCCAGCAGGTTAAGGCAGAACATCAGAGAATCGCCGGACTTCTTCAACCGCTTCCCATTTCGGAGTGGAAGTGAGAAATATCACTATAGATTTTGTGACCACTTTGCCAAGGAATCCTGAGGGTCATAATGCCATTTGGGTGATTTTTGACCAATTGATGAAGAGTGCTCACTTCATTGCCCTTCGTGTCGGACAGTTTACTGAGAGCCTATCTGAGAAGTACATGCAAGAGATCGTCAGACTTCATGGGATTCCAACCAGTATTGTATCCGATAGGGATACGAGATTCAGGTCTCAGTTTTGGGAGAGTCTTCAGAGTGGTTTGGGGAGTAAATTAAAGTACAGTATAGCTTTTCATACCCAGACTAATGGACAGCTAGAGAGAACCATCCAGATTCTTGAGGATATGTTGAGGTTCTGTATGCTGCAGTTCAGTGGAGCATGGGAGGACCATTTGCATCTCGTAGAGTTCTCGTACAAAAACAGCTTTCAGACCAGTCTTAAAGCTGCACCGTTCGAGGCACTTTATGGGCAGAAGTGCAGATCACCAGTGTGCTGGGATGACATTGGTGAGAGGAAGTTGTTGGGTCCAAAGTTGATCACCAGGACAATTGATGCGGCAACTCAGATCAGGAAGCACTTGCAGGCGGCCTAGGATAGGTAGAAGTGATGGGCTGATGTCCATCGGAGAGCTTTGGAGTTTGAGGTTGGTGACCATATTTTCCTTAAGGTATCGCCTTGGAAAGGTGTCATTCGGTTTGGTGGTGGGGGCAAGCGCAGCCCTAGGTTTATTGGACCGTTCGACATTGTGGAACGAGTTGGCAAGGTGGCCTGTCTTCTTGCATTGCTGCCAGTTTTATCAGGAGTGCACGATGTTTTCCATGTCTCACAACTCAAGAGATATATCCGAGATGAGAGCCACATGATCGACTATTCTGAGTTGACCGTTCGTCCGGATTTGGTTTGTGAGATTCTGCCAGTTGCTATTTTGGATCAGCAGGAGAAAGTGCTTAAGAACAAGGTCATCAAGCTGGTTCGTGTTTCTTGGAATTCTCACTCGTCGGGTGAGTCGACTTAGGAGCTAGAGGAGGAGATTCAGCAGAAGTTTACTCATCTATTTTAGTAGATTTTTGTTTTGCTCTTTCTTTTCTTTTCGGGGTTACCCTATGTACCTATTGTTTGAATTTCGATGACGAAATTTTTCTTGTTAGGTGGGTAGGATTTGTAACCCCTGTTTTCCATTTTTTGTATTTTTGGATGTACTTTTCTTTTTGGGTATTTTATTCAGCTTGTATCTCTTTTTGGACAATGTATTGGATTTTCATTTTTCAATATATTCATCTATTTAATTTGTTGTCTTTTAATTGATCTCTTGATTCAATTGTCTCCTATTATTTCATCTCTATTTGATCGGGCCATTATTGTTGATCCCCATTATTTATTGTTCATGTCCTATTTGTTTATTCATTTATTTTGTTCCTACTTCATTCTCGGATCCACTAATCCAATGAAAAGAAGGAAAAAACCATACCCATTAACCCATTAAATACCCTATACACCCAACCCGAAAACCCCTAATAACTAATACCTGTTAACCATTAAATCTCTTACCTGTTAACAACCCAAAATCCAACACCCGATTACCCTATGCACCATTTAAACCCTAACTCATCCTATTCCTATATATCTACCTTGTATACTTCTAAACCCATACCCTCAAAACCCTAACTCCCACAACCGCCATTCTCTCTCTTCCGAGTTCACCCTGCTCCTGACACCCCTCCGACCTAAACCTATATCCTCTGCTCTCCCCCTCTCTCCCGGAGTCTTTCCCTCCTCCTGTCGCGCCTCCGCAACGCAGCAGCGCAGCACCAGTCCTTCCGATGCCAGCCTCCCGAGCATTTCCGCTGTGCACATCCCCCGTCGCAACCCCCCTGCTCCCACCTTCCTTATCGCACCGGCATGACAGTAGCCTCCTCCCGTCTCTTCTTCCGATGTCCGATAGCAGCAACCACAGCACCGCCGATCCCCCTGGTTGCCATCATCATTCTCCCATGCCGTTGCCCTCCTCTCTCTCTTGTGTGTGTGTGTGATCTCGTTGGGTTCGTGTGTTCGTTTTGTTCATGGTTCGTGTTTTGGAGTTCGTTCGTTGAGTTCGTTGCCCGGGAATCCATTCCCGTTATTCTTGCTCTTTGCACTGTTCCCGTCATCGCCTATAAGGTAAGTAACTTGTATTAATTTCTATTGCAAATACTAGTACTAAATACCGCATGTAGTGTAGTTGTGTTCTAGAGACAATTCTTGTGCAAAATCCCTGTTATATCTTGTCTCTATTGTTTTTACCCGCCTGTAGTTGCCTTATTACACCCATGACATGAAATAACCTAGGGATAACCACCTCTTGTTGTATACATGCATGTTGTTCGTGATTCATGACTTGTTGTATGATCTTGTATGCATGATGTGTTCGTTGTAGTATGACTCGTAGTAGACTTGGAAAATACCCTATAGCATATTGCTTGGACATCTAGTATACTATATTTCACACTTTGTTATGATTTGGATGTGTTACATATGACCTAGTTAATTTTATGCATGAAGAATATTTCTGTACATTCTGTTATCCCGTTTTTGCTCAGTATTTCAGACCCTATTAAGGTCAGTATATGAAAATTATTTGTGAATATGAATTATAGAGAATTCTGTCTACTTTCCAGAATTTCTGACAGATCTCAGTTTCGATTTATGAGTTGTGAGTTATGTCTATTTTACTACAGATGTGTTTAAAATTCCAGATCCAATCTTATATGAATTCTGTATGGGTAATTATTTTTCTACTGATGTTAATGAAATATTTTGATCCAATATTTTGCTGAGTACAACTAGACTTGATTGGGAATAACCCCTAATTTTTATAGAGTTAATTGATAACTTTTATAAACTATTTTGTGCTTGTGAACAACTACTATACATGCAGAATTTTCACACTGTTTAGTAAAGATACATAATTTCAACCTGATTCTATTTGCTGTCTATAAAAACTTTGTGAATATAAATTATAGCCTACTGTATCTATTTTATCACCCTTTTGATGGATCTGGATTTCGATTTATATTTTGTGGTTGCTGTTTTGGTACTACTGTGTTTATGATTCCAGATTTACAAAACTACTGTATCTGGCTGCTTTCTGATTTTACTTGACTATTCTATCTATATCAGAAAATTATGAAACTTTATTTTCTGTTTCTAAACATACTAGGGAATGCCCCAGATTTTTCGTGGATTTAATCAGTAAGTTTTTATGATGTTTCCCTGTTTATGAATACAAACTTATGATTTCTGGCTGAACACGTTTTCTGGGTACAAAGCTGTTTTGAGTCCTGTTGTTGTGAAATACCATATGACTTATATATATTTGCTGGATTCGGCCGAGAGTCTATTTTTAGATTTTCTGACGGATCTAGGTTTGCATGTTTGTAGCAACGGGAATTCCAGATTTAGTGCAGTACTGTCTTCCTGTCCTGAACTAGAATTTTCATTGTCCTATCCTGTTATGTGTTGTCTTTCATCTATTCATGTTTATCTTCCGACCTGAACCTATTACTTGTTCATGCCATGTTATTCTTGCTCTGTTTTATGATGCTTATATGCCTGTTTAAAAATAATAACAAGTAATCAATCTGGGGTTACGGAAAAGACCTTAGTAGTGAACAATATAGGTATGTGTACTCAGAAAGAGGTCCGTGTTTCCCATTACCTGTTGCCATGTCTCATGATTACATGATTCATGCCTGTTATTACTATCTGATATATGTTGCCATGATTCGTGATTATTCATGTCTGTTATTATTATATGTTGTTATGCTTTATGATTACATGATTCATGCCTGTTACTATTATATGTTGCCATATTTCATGACTACATGATTCATGCCTGTTCCTGCTGCCACGATTTCACGACTACGTGATTCATGCTTGTTACCTGTTACATGATGCCCGAGTACACAACCCTATAGAAACCCACCACTAGGCCCAAACGAAATTGCATGTAAGTAGCAACCATGGGGTAAAAACCTGGGACGCATGAAATGCTACCTAGATAGTAATAATATAAGACTTGACATGACATGATTACCTATTACATGATTACCTGATACATGATTACCTGTTGCATGCTTACCTGTTACATGATACCTGTACATGTTACCTGTTTGCCTACTTGCATGATACTTGACATCTGTTACATGTTACCCATACCCTGTTAGCACATTATATTACTTGATTTTGTTCATGATTCATGCTAGTCATTTTATTTTGTTATCATGTGTATTCCGTGATATGCTTGCTTCCGTTATTATTCTATATTTGTTCATTCTTTTCCTGAACTTGTGCCTGCACTACAAGCGGGCCGTAACTTGCATTGATGGGCATTTTATTTTCTTTTCCCTCTTCCTGCAATTTATTAAATTACAAATTTTGGAGCTCAGCTGCCCGATAGAGTAGGTGATATGAGATTCTAGTTGCTGGAGTTCTTGCTACTATTATTATTATTTCCTGTTGTTTATTTGAATAATTGTATCTGTTACTTGGATTATTTTTGTATTGGACGATGTGACCCAGGATTTTAGACTTGTTACGAGATCAGATTTATTTGAGATTTATTAAATTTTGTTTCAAGTAAATTTTTGTTGGTATATTGATTCATATGTGCATGCGTGGTTGACTTCTCTTGCTTCCTACTCTGATTATTCCTGTGAAATGTTATAAAGATCCTGACAACTTATGGATGACGAAAATCATTCGCTGGGCTTAGTCACGTATCCGTATTCCGTATCTCTTTTGAGAAGTGGGGCGTGACAGGTACACCCTGCACGGGTTCTCAAACGTCCTGGTGCAAATCGAAGGGATCGTGATGCTAGATGTAATAGCTAGCACGACCCCCGTTACACGAACCGAATCAATGGACTTCATGGTGGTCAACGTCACGGCAGCATATAACGCCATCCTCGGACGACCCAGCCTCTGCTCGTTTCAGGCTATCCCCTCGGCCTACCACTTGACGTTGAAGTTCCTCACTGTCCTCGGGGTTGGCATTTTTCGAGGGAATCAGGAGTCTGCACACTCGTGCTACATGACTGCGGTCGGAGGTGGGGTGTTCCCCCTTGACGCAGTCGAGCTCCCGCCTGAGAGAAGGCAACAAGAGTCGGAGCCTGCAGACAAATTGAAGGAGGTCTCATTCGAGGCACAAGACAACTCTAAGTGGTTCCATGTGATCCGCACCCTTTCCACCGACCTGAAGCCAGGTCTGATGCGTTTGCCGCAATATCGACCTCTTCGCTTGGACCCCGTCTGACATGTCCGGGATTTTCGAGGACCTAATCATGAACAGGATGAGCGTCGCCTCGAGCTCCAAGCCAATACATCAGAAGTGACACAAGTTCGCCCCGAAAAGGCAACAAGCAGTAAAAGCAGAGGTGGACAAACTGTTGTCCGCCTGGTTCATTCAGGAGGTCAGCTACCCCGAGTGGCTGGCTAACATCATGATGGTGAAGAAGGCCAGTGGGAGATGGAGGAACTGCATATACTTCACGGATCTCAACAGGGCGTGCCCCAAAGATCCTTTCCCCCTCCCAAGCATTGACGCTCTGATCGACGCAACGTTGGGTCACGAGCTCCAAAACATCCTTCGTCACCGACCAAGGTCTCTACCGTCGGGCCATGCCCTTCGGGCTCAAGAACGCCGGAGCCACCTACCAGAGACTTGTCAACTGAGTTTTCAAAGATCAGATCGGTCGTAACATGGAGGTATATGACGACGACATGCTCATCATGCTCATCAAGAGCCGACAGGGGAAGGATCATGTCGCCGACCTTGAGGAGGCCTTTGGCATCCTCCGGTCTCACAACATGAGGCTCATTCCTGCTAAGCGTGCCTTCGGCGTCTCCTCGGGGTAATTTTTGGGTTCGTCGTCAGCCAGTGCGGCATAGAGGCAACCCGAGAAGATCCAGGCCATAATTGACATGGCCCCTCCCAGAAGCATTAAGGAGGTTCAGTGGCTCACGGGAAGACTGGCAGCCATCGGCCGCTTCCACTCCAGATCTGGAGAGAAGTCCATCCCCTTCTTTAAGGCCCTGCGATGGGCAAAAGGCTTCGAATGGGGCTGTAATATCCCGACCGACTATTAATAATATTATTCTATTAGCGTTCGACTACTTGATTATTTTATATTTTCTTCACCATTGTGACTCTTTTAGTCATGACAACCTAATAGATGATTAGGAATTATTGGGTACTAAACCTAGGGTTACAAAGACATAAGAGGGTTAAGAATTCTTCTAGAAAAACTTCTCCCCCACATAACACTTCCCTCACATAACACCTCCCCCACCTCTCCCTTCTTCCCTAGTTGAGGCCGGCCCCCAATTTAGGGGAGGGCCCATGTGCACTTTTGTGTGTACACATTTTCAATAACAACCCTTCCCTCCTCCTATAAATACCCCCTTCTTTCTCCATAATCTTACTTTAGAAACATCAAAGAAAAAAAAAGAGAAAGGAAAAGAATGAGTGATCTAACTTGAGAGTTTTTATTTGTAGGTTGATAAGAGTTCTAGGAAAAAGAAGGAGGATAGTTTAGTTCTTCCATCAAGGAAAGAAACAAGGTGGGGGTTTCTCATGGTTTGTGTTTGTTTAATTGTTTGTTTGTTTGTTTATTTGAATGATGGTTTTGATGTTCGTCTTCTTCTTACCCTCTTGTTTACCTTTCTTTTTGGTGTGATTATTATGTTGTATGTTGTAGTAGGAATCACCTAAAAGAGTTCTTTTGTTGATTGATAAAAAAAAGTTAACTACTTGGACTAAAAAGATACATACACATAACTTTTGCATACAACCATGTAAGGTTGTAGGACTTGATTATGAACCATACATAAGGCATATGAATTGTTTACAACCATGTAAGGTTGTAGGACCTATGTTGAACCTTGGATTAAAAGAGAACATATGTTGATTAAACCTAAAAATAAAGTGTTCTTATTTGTTGTATTATTGTTTAGTTTTAATCTTAAAGTATGAAAAAGAAACTAGCTAAATCACTAGTGGTAAAATAAATTAATAAAAAGATCTTTTCTTTCTAAACACTAGTTGTAAAAAGATCAAAAAGATCTCTTTTATGTCCACTAGTAAGAAACTTATGTTAATGAAGATCTCTTTTTGTAGTAATTTAATTATAGATATTTATGCTAAATTTTAATTGATACTTATAGTAGTAGTAGTAGATATGTATGTTTCTAATAAAGTTGTAGTAGTAGTAGATATGTATGCTTCTACTAAGTAGCAATAGTAGATGTATGTTTCATTAAAAGTAGTAATAGTAGATGTGGAATTTATTATATCATGTTAGAAGCAATACTCATGCTTCCAATGTTGTAGGATCACTTCTAAAAATATTAGAAGCCATATTCATGCTTTACATGTTGTAGGATTACTTCAAAAAATATTTAGAAGCCATATTTATGCTTCAAGTGTTGTAGGATCACTTCTAAAAATATTTAGAAGCCATATTCATGCTTCCAATGTTGTAGGATTACTTCTAGAAATGTTTAGAAGCCATATTTATGCTTCAAGTGTTGTAGGATCACTTCTAAAGATATTTAGAAGCCATATTTATGCTTCAAGTGTTGTAGGATCACTTCTAAAAATATTTAGAAGCCATATTCATGCTTCCAATGTTGTAGGATTACTTCTAGAAATGTTTAGAAGCCATATTTATGCTTCAAGTGTTGTAGGATCACTTCTAAAAATATTAGAAGTCATATTCATGCTTTACATGTTGTAGGATCACTTCTAAAAATATTAGAAGTCATATTCATGCTTTACATGTTGTAGGATCACTTCTAAAAATATTAGAAGCCATATTCATGCTTTACATGTTGTAGGATCACTTCTAAAAATATTTAGAAGCCATATTCATGCTTTACATGTTGTAGGATTTATTCTAAAAATATCTATCATATTAGGAATGATATATATGCTTAGAATGATTGTTGGATTGATGTAAAATTACTTACCATATTTTAGGGATGATGTAGAAGTATATACACATGCTTGAGAATGTTGTATGTTCATACTAGTGATGTGTATACATGCTTGAGAATGTTATATGTTCATACTAGTTATATATGTATCCATACTTGGGATCGCTACAAATGCATGCTAAAACACATTCACAATCAAGAGTGTTATAAGTTGATGGTTATGTCATATATACCATGTTTTAGTGGTGGTAGGTTGATGCTTGAAATTGCATAACATCGAATTGCCATAAGTTGAGTAATAAGAAAGAGCCATGGGGAAATTGTAGGAGTAACTACCTTGGTGTAGTTAATGTTAATATGGAACCATAGCATATGAGCACCCTTCATTCATAGCAATAAGGGTTGAGAAGTGCTAATAGTTGTAGCTTGAGAAAAAGCTAGTTTAGGGTCTTCAAGTACCCTAAGGGTCATCGACCATCAAGACCACATCCTACCCTCTTAGAGTAAAATGGATAGATCTCACCTCGGGCATCGACGGATCTTAACCGATATAGGTTGACCGTGGGCCGAGAGTGTTGGTAGAATCCAAATTAGGGGTAGGGATGAGTGAGAGAGATCTCATTACTAGAGTCTTGGATCGAGGGACCACGAGTTGGACCATGATAATCTAAGTTAGAAACTATGTAAGATTGCGTAGGAGTAGCAATGTCATTAGAATAGTGACTTGGGAAATCATTACTTGACCTTTTTGCCAGAAAGGAGAAGAGTTGGTTGTAGGGGACGCCTCACGACCTACTAGCCCCTTAGGGCCGATCATAGGTGGTGTTATTGGGTTGTACCATCCTGTCAAAAGGGATACGCACGATGCCTTCTCACTAGTTGGGGACATGGGTTGCGTATCCTAATTGTTAATTCCTGAAGTGCCATGACAAGGCGGGCGGAGCTAGGGGGGATGGACCCCCAGAACTCCGTCAGGTCCTATGCCAAGAGGACGAACAGGCCTTGGACTACGGTCCGACCAGGGGGCAGCAGGGGGCTCCCCTGTTAGCAGTATCCCCGACGGTTCGTCAGGTTTTTGAGTGAGGTCCGGTAGCCGGATAGCAGTGGCAACCTAGACACCACTGGCGAACTGCATTAGTGGGACTTGACCACATCTGCAACCTCGTTAGTCACGTTGTATCTGTCAGGGACAGGTTGTGTACAATTAGAATTCATAACGCGGGTTTAAATTCCTATATATGGAGAAAACGGCTTGAGATGGGGCGCATGTAGTATGGGATGCATGTTGCTTTCAGAGACTTGCTGACATTAGAATATGAGCATCCTAGCCTAGTTGACAGCGCATTAGTATTCTAGTTTAGTTGACAGTGCATTAGCATTCTAGCTTAGTTGACAGTGCATTGATATTCCAGTTTCAGTGACACTTATTAGATTCTAATCACTGCACTCACGAACACTTAAACTACACCGACATACTTTACCTGTTTGTATATGTTGTATTGGAGATCCGCTGCTATATGATCAGCCTTTAAGCGTCAGTGAATACTGACGTCCCCACTTCCATAGGTACTGGATCGCAAGTACAGGTGCGAGATTCAGGAGGACTCAAGGCAAGGAAAGTGAGGAGTTAATGACATGTTTTAATTTCCGCTGTAATAACTATTTCGTGTATACTCTGATGTAACTTATTGTATAAATGGGAACATATGGCCTGTAATATTGAGTTAATAAAAAGTTTTAAATTTTCCTGTTTTCTGTGTATTGTGACTAATTGAAGGAAAGGTCTTGGCTCGTGTCACGGTTTTCCAGTATTGGAAATCGGGGCGCTACAGAGTGGTATCAGAGCCGACTTCAATTTATAGTCCAAACATAGAAGGAAAATACACTTAGGTACCTTGTAGGGGTTAGGCTTCCTTTTAGCTAGTTGTAGACAATTATAATTCATATTGTTGTTCCTTCAACTTATGTATTATGATGTTCTATATCTATGCTAATTTTCGTATCCACTCCATACAGGATGTCGAACGGAGCAGTTCTCCCAGGAAATGGAGTGACACACGGAGTTGCAATCGAGGTGGGCTCGGACTTGGAACCCCTCACAGATGGGGACGAGTCACCGGTTGGAGTCGGATTGGCCAATGGAGCCACCGCAGCTGCCGCAGCAGGGGGTGCCCCTGCCAATGGCCAGAACCCAGCACCACCACCGCCACCACCTCCCCCACCTAACCCAATACAGCAAGCTTTCGACCAGGTCTTTCAGGATCTGGAAACATGGGGATGGTGCCATGTCTGCCTGGAAAACAGGATGGACTCATGTGAGTTCGCAGTCCTCAACAATGAGAAAGAAATAGCGGAGTTAAGGAGGGCAAGGGCAAGGGCAGACCGCAAGATAGTAATCCTGAAGCACACCCACCGTGTGCAATTTGCGCGCCTGGAGCGCAAATGCGCGGAGCTGCAGGCACAGGTTTCACAGCTACTTGCACTGTTGGCACCACCTGGTGAAGGGGACGGGACCTGTAGTAGTACTGACTAGGTAGTTAGGTGCCCTAGGCTATTTTGTTATTTTGGATGTTTTGCTTCCTACTGTGAGATATAAATGTAAGGAAGGTAATGACTATGTAAGACCTGGGGTAATGATATAATGAAGTTAGCTTTATGTTTTCTGCAAATCTTATGTGCATGTTAAATTGGATGGATGTTATTATTACTATAACAAATATGATGCCCTGTGTATTCCGTTACTCTCTTCTACCAGATGTCACGCAGGACCAGGAGTGGTAGGACCGACAATCTGGAAGGCAAGGGCAGTGGAGGCAATGGCACGGGCCTTGATTTGGAGACGGAATTTGCTCGTATGTACCAGGCCTTGGGTGACCTCGCAGAAGCAAGCCGAAACCACGTGCAGCAACCAGGAGCACCCGTAGGTAATCGGGGAGCAGTAGCTACCGACCCTGTTAAGATGGTCGAATCGTTCCGAAGGATGAGGCCACCTGTTTTTGAAGGCAAGGCAGACCCAACAGCGGCTGACGACTGGATTCGTCAAGTCGAGACAGTGTTTGAGGTGATGTTGACGCCAGAGGACAGTAAAGTCAGGTTGGCCAGTATTCTGCTAGAAAAAGATACCGGAGTCTGGTGGCAATCAGTAAAGAGAGGCATGGGCGAAGGGCCCATTACCTGGGAGGATTTCCTAGCAGAATTCAGGCAACACTATTTTCCGCTCGACGTGCAAGAGGAGAAAGCCATGGAGTTCCACAACCTAAAGCAGGGGAACATGACGGTTCGAGAATACGAGACCAAGTTCACCCAGCTTTCCCGCTATGCTCCAGAAATGGTACAAGATGAAGTCAAAAAGACCAAGAGGTTTGAGCAGGGACTCAGGCCCGCACTTAGAACCAAGATGATACCATTTTGCATCCGGAGGTTCGAGAAGCTAGTCCGTCGAGCAGCTACGACGGAGTTGGACATGAATAAAGGGCCAGAACCGCAAGGAAACACTGGAGGGTGGAACAAGGGAAAGAGGCATGCACCAGCGTCGGGATTCAGAAGCCAGGGTGGGAACCAAAAATTCCAGAAGAAGGTTATTAACCCCGGCAACATCAAGACGGGGAACTGTTTCACATGTGGCGAGCCAGGGCATTTCAAGAACCAATGCCCCAAGAATAGGAACCCTCAATTTGATACTCGCGCCTGTCACAATTGTGGAAAGGTTGGCCATCTTCGGCCAGACTGCCCCCAACTTCAGAGGGGCAACGGTGGGCCGGCTTCCAAGGCAAACCGAAAGGGGATGAACCGCCAGGGGAAAGTATTTGCACTCACAGAGGAAGACGCCAATGAAGACGAGGGAGTTATCACCGGTAGGTGAAGGAGTATGGCTAAGCTTTTGTAGTATTTTGAATATTTTGGCATAAGATAGTATTGATGTAACCACTTTTGTAAACAGGTCGGATTAATATAAATGAAATCCCGGCAACTGTTTTGTTTGATAGTGGGTCATCGCATTCTTTTGTGTCTGGAGCATTCTCTAAGAAGCTAAAATGCACCCAGGAGGCAACTCTGGAATCAGTTTTGTTGGTAGGTACCCCATCCGGTGCAACTCTCCCTACAAATTCATGCTACAAGGGATGCAATCTCCTGATTGGCGGGGAGACCTTGAGCATAGACTTGCTAGAATTGGGCTTTGTAGGGACAGACGTGATCATCGGGATGGACTGGATGTCCCGGCATAAGGCTAGCATTGATTGCAAGGAGAAGAGGGTAACCATTACCCCACCTGGAGGACCGAAGCTTGTGTTCCAAGGAAAGAAGAAGCAGAATGCAGAAATCCTTGCAGCTGCAACTGGAGTACTAGTGCCCAGTGAAGTCAAGAAGATACCAATCGTACGAAAATTTCCCCGTGTATTTTTGGAAGAATTACCTGGACTCCCACCACATAGGGATGTTGAGTTCAGCATTACTATCCAGCCAGGCAGCGCGCCAGTGTCAAAAACACCCTATCGGATGGCACCAGTAGAGCAGAAGGAAGTAAAGGAGCAGATTGAAGAACTGCTACAAATAGGATTCATTAGGCCAAGTGCTTCACCCTGGGGAGCACCCGTGCTACTAGTCAAGAAGAAGGATGGAACCTCGAGAATGTGCATCGATTATCGGGAGTTGAACAAGGTGACTATTCGGAATCAGTACCCCATTTCCAGGATCGATGACCTGTTTGATCAGCTTCAGGGAGCAGCTGTATTTTCAAAGATCGATTTGCGTTCGGGCTACCATCAAGTTCGGGTCAGAGAAGAAGATATATCCAAGATTGCGTTCCGGACTCGGCACGGTCACTACGAGTTTTTAGTGATGCCATTCGGGGTGACAAACGCTCCAGCAATCTTCATGGACATGATGAACCGCATCTTGCGACCATTCATCGATTCCTTCGTAGTTGTCTTCCTAGACGACATCTTGGTATATTCAAAAACAGAAGAGGATCATGCTGAGCACCTAACTGCAGTATTGGTCAAGCTACGAGAGCACCAGTTATACGCCAAACTGACAAAATGTGAATTTTGGAAGTCAGAAGTGGCATTCTTGGGTCACGTCCTTTCTAAGGAGGGAGTGGCTACGGACCCGCAGAAGATAGAGGCAGTAAAAGATTGGCCTCAGCCGAGAACTGTGAAGGAGGTCAGGAGCTTCCTAGGCATGACCGGGTACTACAGGAAGTTCATCCAGAACTATGCCAGAATTGCCGTACCACTTACTGCCCTGACCAAGAAGAACGTAAGTTTTGATTGGACTGAGAAGTGTGAAGATAGTTTCCAAGAGCTGAAGAATAGACTGATTACTGCACCAGTTTTGGTTCTGCCTCAACCAGACAAGGGATACGTAATCTTCAGTGATGCTTTGCTTTTGGGGTTCGGATGTGTCCTGATGCAAGAAGGAAGAGTCATAGCATACGGATCAAGGCAACTTCGACCACACGAGAAGAATTACCCGACACATGACTTGGAATTGGCTGCAATAATCTTTGCTCTGAAATTGTGGCGGCACTATGTCTATGGATCGAAGGTGGAAATGTTTACCGACCATAAAAGCCTGAAGTATATCTACCAACAAAAGGACTTGAATCTCAGGCAAAGGCGATGGTTGGTGGTTCTGGAAGACATAAGACCAGAAATTCTATATCACCCAGGAAAAGCCAATGTCGTGGCCGATGCGCTCAGCAGAAAACGAATTGTAGCCATGCTCACTGTGATGAGACGGGAGCTACAAGATGAGATCAGACAAGCCGGCATTGAACTCGTTGTTGAAGATTTAAGCGCCATTTTGGCAAATCTAGAGCTACATCCGAGTCTGAATGACCAAGTCAAGAAGGCTCAATGGGGTGATGCAGAGATTGAAGCACAAAAAATACTAGTCAACGAAGGAAAAGCCCCAGAATTCAGTATAAAAGAAGGGTCGCTTTGGCTTGGGAGCAGGTTGTGTGTGCCAGGAATCAACGAATTGCGGGAAGAAATCATGAAGGAAGCACACTCCACCTTACTCACAGTCCACCCAGGAAGCACAAAGATGTATAAGGATATAAAACAACACTTTTGGTGGGCTGGAATGAAGCGAGATGTGGCAAAGTTTGTGGCCAAATGCCTTACATGTCAGAAAGTCAAAGCGGAGAACCAAAGACCAGGAGGTCTACTACAGCCACTACCCATTCCGGAATGGAAATGGGAGAACATCAGCATGGATTTCATCACGGGACTGCCCAGAAGTTCAAAAGGGAACGACTTGATTTGGGTAATAGTGGACCGCTTGACAAAGTCCGCACATTTTCTCCCAGTGAAGACAACTTGGTCGGTAGAAAAGCTGGCAGAAGTCTACATAGAGAGCATTGTGAAGCTACATGGGGTGTCAGTGTTAATCGTTTCCGACCGGGATGCCAGGTTTACGTCCCGATTTTGGCAGAGTCTGCAAGGAGCCTTGGGAACAAGGACGGATTTTAGCACAGCTTTTCACCCGCAAACGGATGGGCAGACAGAAAAGGTCAACAGAATTCTCGAGGACATGCTGAGGGCGTGCATAATGGACTTCGGAGGGAGCTGGGAACAATATTTAGCATTGGTAGAGTTTGCATATAACAACAGCTATCAAGCAAGTATTGGGATGGCTCCATATGAAGCGTTGTATGGAAGGAGATGCAGGACCCCTGTGTGCTGGTTTGAAGTAGGTGAAAGACAATTATTCGGACCTGAAATAGTGCAACAAACGTCCGAAAAGATCGAACTAATCAGAAAAAGGATGCAAGCAGCACAAACCAGACAGAAGAGCTATGCTGACAACCGCCGGCGAGATCTGGAATTCGAGGAAGGTGATTCAGTATTCTTGAAGGTCTCACCTACAAGGGGAGTGGTCAGGTTTGGGAGAGGCGGCAAACTAGCACCAAGGTACATTGGTCCTTACCCGATCTTGAAAAGGATCGGAAAGACGGCATACAAACTTGAGGTACCCGCCGAATTATCCCAGGTACATGATGTGTTCCACGTTTCAATGCTGAAGAAATATGTACCAGATCCAAGTCACCAGCTGCCATATGTCCCTGAAGACCTGCAAGTAGATTTTACATATAAGGAGCGGCCGGTGAAAATCATCGATCGTCGGGATAAAGTACTGAGAAACAAAACTATTCCGATGGTCAAAGTTCTTTGGAGGAACCAACTCGTGGAAGAAGCCACTTGGGAGACGGAAAGCCAGATGAAGCTCTCTTTTCCCGAGTTATTTTGAGTATCGTTGTTTCTCCTCGCCCCACTTAGTGCAGTTCTGAGGACAGAACTATTCTAAGGAGGGAGTATTGTAATATCCCGACCGACTATTAATAATATTATTCTATTAGCGTTCGACTACTTGATTATTTTATATTTTCTTCACCATTGTGACTCTTTTAGTCATGACAACCTAATAGATGATTAGGAATTATTGGGTACTAAACCTAGGGTTACAAAGACATAAGAGGGTTAAGAATTCTTCTAGAAAAACTTCTCCCCCACATAACCCTTCCCTCACATAACACCTCCCCCACCTCTCCCTTCTTCCCTAGTTGAGGCCGGCCCCCAATTTAGGGGAGGGCCCATGTGCACTTTTGTGTGTACACATTTTCAATAACAACCCTTCCCTCCTCCTATAAATACCCCCTTCCTTCTCCATAATCTTACATTAGAAACATCAAAGAAAAAAAAAAGAGAAAGGAAAAGAATGAGTGATCTAACTTGAGAGTTTTTATTTGTAGGTTGATAAGAGTTCTAGGAAAAAGAAGGAGGATAGTTTAGTTCTTCCATCAAGGAAAGAAACAAGGTGGGGGTTTCTCATGGTTTGTGTTTGTTTAATTGTTTGTTTGTTTGTTTATTTGAATGATGGTTTTGATGTTCGTCTTCTTCTTACCCTCTTGTTTACCTTTCTTTTTGGTGTGATTATTATGTTGTATGTTGTAGTAGGAATCACCTAAAAGAGTTCTTTTGTTGATTGATAAAAAAAAGTTAACTACTTGGACTAAAAAGATACATACACATAACTTTTGCATACAACCATGTAAGGTTGTAGGACTTGATTATGAACCATACATAAGGCATATGAATTGTTTACAACCATGTAAGGTTGTAGGACCTATGTTGAACCTTGGATTAAAAGAGAACATATGTTGATTAAACCTAAAAATAAAGTGTTCTTATTTGTTGTATTATTGTTTAGTTTTAATCTTAAAGTATGAAAAAGAAACTAGCTAAATCACTAGTGGTAAAATAAATTAATAAAAAGATCTTTTCTTTCTAAACACTAGTTGTAAAAAGATCAAAAAGATCTCTTTTATGTCCACTAGTAAGAAACTTATGTTAATGAAGATCTCTTTTTGTAGTAATTTAATTGTAGATGTTTATGCTAAATTTTAATTGATACTTATAGTAGTAGTAGTAGATATGTATGTTTCTAATAAAGTTGTAGTAGTAGTAGATATGTATGCTTCTACTAAGTAGCAATAGTAGATGTATGTTTCATTAAAAGTAGTAATAGTAGATGTGGAATTTATTATATCATGTTAGAAGCAATACTCATGCTTCCAATGTTGTAGGATCACTTCTAAAAATATTAGAAGCCATATTCATGCTTTACATGTTGTAGGATTACTTCTAAAAATATTTAGAAGCCATATTTATGCTTCAAGTGTTGTAGGATCACTTCTAAAAATATTTAGAAGCCATATTCATGCTTCCAATGTTGTAGGATTACTTCTAGAAATGTTTAGAAGCCATATTTATGCTTCAAGTGTTGTAGGATCACTTCTAAAAATGTTTAGAAGCCATATTTATGCTTCAAGTGTTGTAGGATCACTTCTAAAAATATTTAGAAGCCATATTCATGCTTCCAATGTTGTAGGATTACTTCTAGAAATGTTTAGAAGCCATATTTATGCTTCAAGTGTTGTAGGATCACTTCTAAAAATATTAGAAGTCATATTCATGCTTTACATGTTGTAGGATCACTTCTAAAAATATTAGAAGTCATATTCATGCTTTACATGTTGTAGGATCACTTCTAAAAATATTAGAAGTCATATTCATGCTTTACATGTTGTAGGATCACTTCTAAAAATATTAGAAGTCATATTCATGCTTTACATGTTGTAGGATCACTTCTAAAAATATTAGAAGCCATATTCATCCTTTACATGTTGTAGGATCACTTCTAAAAATATTTAGAAGCCATATTCATGCTTTACATGTTGTAGGATTTATTCTAAAAATATCTATCATATTAGGAATGATATATATGCTTAGAATGATTGTTGGATTGATGTAAAATTACTTACCATATTTTAGGGATGATGTAGAAGTATATACACATGCTTGAGAATGTTGTATGTTCATACTAGTGATGTGTATACATGCTTGAGAATGTTATATGTTCATACTAGTTATATATGTATCCATGCTTGGGATCGCTACAAATGCATGCTAAAACACATTCACAATCAAGAGTGTTATAAGTTGATGGTTATGTCATATATACCATGTTTTAGTGGTGGTAGGTTGATGCTTGAAATTGCATAACATCGAATTGCCATAAGTTGAGTAATAAGAAAGAGCCATGGGGAAATTGTAGGAGTAACTACCTTGGTGTAGTTAATGTTAATATGGAACCATAGCATATGAGCACCCTTCATTCACAGCAATAAGGGTTGAGAAGTGCTAATAGTTGTAGCTTGAGAAAAAGCTAGTTTAGGGTCTTCAAGTACCCTAAGGGTCATCGACCATCAAGACCACATCCTACCCTCTTAGAGTAAAATGGATAGATCTCACCTCGGGCATCGACGGATCTTAACCGATATAGGTTGACCGTGGGCCGAGAGTGTTGGTAGAATCCAAATTAGGGGTAAGGATGAGTGAGAGAGATCTCATTACTAGAGTCTTGGATCGAGGGACCACGAGTTGGACCATGATAATCTAAGTTAGAAACTATGTAAGATTGCGTAGGAGTAGCAATGTCATTAGAATAGTGACTTGGGAAATCATTACTTGACCTTTTTGCCAGAAAGGAGAAGACTTGGTTGTAGGGGACGCCTCACGACCTACTAGCCCCTTAGGGCCGATCATAGGTGGTGTTATTGGGTTGTACCATCCTGTCAAAAGGGATACGCACGATGCCTTCTCACTAGTTGGGGACATGGGTTGCGTATCCTAATTGTTAATTCCTGAAGTGCCATGACAAGGCGGGCGGAGCTAGGGGGGATGGACCCCCAGAACTCCGTCAGGTCCTATGCCAAGAGGACGAACAGGCCTTGGACTACGGTCCGACTAGGGGGCAGCAGGGGGCTCCCCTGTTAGCAGTATCCTCGACGGTTCGTCAGGTTTTTGAGTGAGGTCCGGTAGCCGGATAGCAGTGGCAACATAGACACCACTGGCGAACTGCATTAGTGGGACTTGACCACGTCTGCAACCTCGTCAGTCACGTTGTATCTGTCAGGGACAGGTTGTGTACAATTAGAATTCATAACGCGGGTTTAAATCCCTATATATGGAGAAAACGGCTTGAGATGGGGCGCATGTAGTATGGGATGCATGTTGCTTTCAGAGACTTGCTGACATTAGAATATGAGCATCCTAGCCTAGTTGACAGCGCATTAGTATTCTAGTTTAGTTGACAGTGCATTAGCATTCTAGCTTAGTTGACAGTGCATTGATATTCCAGTTTCAGTGACACTTATTAGATTCTAATCACTGCACTCACGAACACTTAAACTACACCGACATACTTTACCTGTTTGTATATGTTGTATTGGAGATCCGCTGCTATATGATCAGCCTTTAAGCGTCAGTGAATACTGACGTCCCCACTTCCATAGGTACTGGATCGCAAGTACAGGTGCGAGATTCAGGAGGACTCAAGGCAAGGAAAGTAAGGAGTTAATGACATGTTTTAATTTCCGCTGTAATAACTATTTCATGTATACTCTGATGTAACTTATTGTATAAATGGGAACATATGGCCTGTAATATTGAGTTAACAAAAAGTTTTAAATTTTCCTGTTTTCTGTGTATTGTGACTAATTGAAGGAAAGGTCTTGGCTCGTGTCACGGTTTTCCAGTATTGGAAATCGGGGCGCTACAGAGGCGACCCCCAGCCACAAGCATCGACCAGTTGATGTCCTATCTCGCCAATCCCCCACTTCTGAGCAAACCCGAACCAGGCGAACCCCTCTTTTTGTACCTCTCAGTCTCGGAAAATGTACTCAGTGTCGTGCTCGTCCGGGAAGAAGAGGGTGTCAGAAGCCTTTCTACTACATAAGCAAAGTCTTGCTCTCGGCCGAGATAAGATATGCAAATATGGAAAAGGTGGCATACGCTCTAGTAATGGCCGCGCGAAAGCTCCGCCCTTACTTCCAGGCCCATTCTATCCAGGTCCGTACGAACTAGCCTCTTAAGGCCTCCTCCAAAAGCCCGAAAGTTCCGGCCGCTTAGTCAAGTGGTTGATCGAACTAAGCCAGTATGACATTAGCTACCAGCCCAGGACAGCCATCAAGGAGCAGGCCCTCACTGAATTTATCACGGAGTGCACTATCTCGGAGCCATCCGACACTCAAGGGGAAGATCCGATCTGGGAAGTTTATGTCGATGGCTCATCTTGCGAAGTGGGAAGCGGCGCGGGTGTCATCCTCAATGGTCCCGACAACTTCCTTCTCCTGTATTCCCTTTGCCGGAACTTCCTAGATTCGAACAATGAGGCAGAGTACGAGGCTATGATTGCCGAGCTCACCCTGGCACATAAGGCGGGGGCCAGAAAAATTCGAGCCTTTAGCGACTCCCAGCTCGTGTTCAACCGATCACCAGGGAGTACGAGGCTCGTGACGCTCAAATGGTCTGATACTTGGTGGGGGTCCAACAGCTCTTGACGTCCTTCGATTACCCCTCGATTGAACAAATCCCTAGGGAGCAAAATGCCCATACTGACTCCTTGTCAAAACTCGCCTCATCATCCTTCGAAGGGCTCGATAACACTGTCCTACTCGAAGTTCTCCTTAATCCTAGAATCGACCTCCCCGCAGTCCTCTGCCTCGCCACCGAACCTCAGCCGGACAACTGGGTGACTCCCATCCAGAAATTTCTGGCCGAGGATAAGCTTCCTCAAGATCGAGCCGACGCTAGAAGGACCAGGTTCTGTTCAGAAAGGTCAATAACGGACGACAGACCCTACATTCGTTGCCTGGCCCCTAATGAGGCCAAGTACGCTCTAAAGGAACTACATGAAGGAATCAGGGGGTGTCACATGGGGAGCAGGTCGCTCGCCAAAAAAGCCCTAAACCATGGGTTCTACTGGCCGACCATGTTACAAGATGCCCATGAGCTCGTCAAAAGGTGCGACCCTTGCCAAAGATTCTCTTCGGTGAAAAGGCTCCCACAAGCCAACCCCCTTTGCCATGTGGGGGATGGACTTGGTCGGCCCTTTTCCAAAAGCGACGGGCCAAAAGAAGTTTCTCGCGACTACTTCACTTCTCGCGACTACTTCACCAAATGGATCGAGGCAGAGCCCCTGGCCACGATCACAAAGCACCAAACTCAGTAATTTTTCTGAAGCACATCATTTGCCGGTTCGGAACCCCGCAGGTACTTATCACAAACAACGGGACCCAATTTGCAAGCAAGAACTTTCGAAAGTTCTGCGAAGACATTAGGGTCCAGCAGTGCTTCTCATCAATATGTCACCCCCAGTCAAACGGCCATGCGAACTGTCAAATCCTTGATGGCCTCAAGAATCAGTTGGATAATTCATCCAAGGGACTGTGGGTCGACAAGTTTCCAAGTGTACTCTGGGTGCACCGGACGACGAAGAGAATCCCCACGGGCGAGTCACCATTCAACCTAACCTATGGCACAGAAGTGGTTATCCCCCTAAAGATCGGGCTCCCTTCGCCCAAGATCATGGCCTTCGATGAAGTGAACAACTCAATAGGCCTCATAGCTAACTTGGATCTAATCGACGAGGTCAGAAAAAAATCTGCCATCAGAAGAAGCATATACCAACAACGGATCGAGAGGTTTTATAACAAGAAGGTCTGCCCCATCGACATCAAGCTAGGTGACCTCGTGCTCAGGAAGCTAGCGGTATCCGACCCCAACAAAAAGAGAAAGTTGGCCCCTAATTGGGAGGGCCCGCATAAGATCTCCGAAGTGGGACGCCCTGACACGTACCGACTCACAGACCTGGGGGGCAGGATAGTAAAGAGGTCTTGGAACGCGGAACACCTCATCAAGTTCCTTGAAGGGAAGGACTAACTCCTTATGTAACAGACCTCTTGTAATCGGCATTACGTGCCATCCCTTTTTGTATGAAAAAGAATAAAGTAAATGACCCTATTTCTTTCCCATTTTCATTTCAAATTCTTTATGTAAACCAATGCACTTTTTCACAAATGAAGCGACTTTCTGTGCCAACCCTCAAGCCTCAACACCCTGTGGTGATCTCGAGCAACAAGGGTAGCTTTCTCAAGCTAAGGCACCTGACCTCGATGCTCTGTGCAGACCCTCAAGCCTCGACACCCTGCGGTGATCTTAAGCAACAAGGGTAGCTTTCTCAAGGTAAGGCACCTGAGCTTGACGATCTGTGCCGACCCTTAAGCCTCGACACCCCGCGGTGATCTCGAGCAACAAGGGTAGCTTCCTCAAGCTAAGGCACCTGAGCTCGGGTGGAAAGGTTTTTTCAACCTCCCAAGCTCTCGAGCTATCGTCCCCCCCCCCCCCCAACAAGAAAAAGTATAATAAAATTATTACAAACGACTATCACCTCAGCCTAAACTCTCCTCAGAGCCCCTCCGGGCTAACACAGGCTAAGTCAAACCCTGCCGAGCAGCTTGGCTCCATGGCCTGGCGGCCAGAATTCATAGGAGCGGCCAAGGTGGATACGCCGGCCACAGAGCTTTGAGCAATGTCCGGCCTCACTTATTCCAACTGACGAACCGAGAGGGCACACCGCTCGAGGGGCACCCACCCCTCGAGGAGACCGATCTGGCTCCCAACAGCCCCAACATCATCTTATAATGTTGAATCTCGATCTCTTTCTCCACAATAACCTCGCGAAGGAACGACTCCGAAGTATGCCGCTGAACCAAGGCACTTGACATGGAAAATCCAAGGCCAACACCTCCCAGGTCGCGGTCGACTATCGCTGTAGCACCCCGAATTTCCAATATAATATCACAGAAAATTCGTGGCACAATTTCCAGAATCAAACTTCAATGTAATCATAAACATAGCAACCAAATACAGGAAATTTTAAAACTTTTATTACATCAATTGTTAAGCTCAGCGGAAAATTAAACACTTTGAATTACAATTTCTTTCATTTACAACACATTCTTTTACAATTTACATAAGCCCTATTATCATTCTACCACATGCATCCAATCCCAAGCTAATGGTACCTACCTATAAAATATGAGGCTAGAGATAATCCTAACCCCCAAAACTACAGGGGTCAACCATAACGGTGTGAGTGACATAAAATAAATGAAATATAAATGAAACATAAGGCATAGAGTCATAAATAGCATGTATCAACAGCAAGCATAAATGAAATAAGAAATAATAATAAATAAACATGAAAATATCAAGTGAAACTAGACTAAGTGTCAAGTGTAGAAAAACAGGAAACAACATGCATAAAACCAAGTCAAGAAAATACCAATGCTATATGGTGACTCTCTAATGCATACTTGTCGGATTCTATGCATCCCACTCTACATATGTCCGGTGCAAGCCCTTAACGTTCTCCACTTGATAGGGTTTAATCCCTCGTTATGATACTAATCCTACTATGATGACACTATGAAATTTAGACATTCTGCAAGTATCGGTTCTCGCCCTTGGAATACTGGAGGTTAATCCCACTCTGCAGATCATTCTGTGGCTCTTACGTCCATCGTCCTGGAAAACTGGAGATTGTCTCACTTCGCAGGTCATCCTGGAACCCTCATTGTACAAACATTCCATGAGCGTCGCTCTCGTCCTCAGAATACTGGAGATCAATCCCACTTCGCGGATCACTTTGTAGCCCTTACGTCCATCGTCCCGGAATACTGGAGAATATCTCACTCCCTGGAACATCCTGGAGTCCATAACTCACGTTTGCTCTCATTTCATCATATCACCATCTAGTGTCTATCCTTATCTTGTCAAGTTAATTAATTATTTAATAGATTGCGAATCTCTTAGAGGTGGTGTACCCTACCGGGCCTAACTCAACTGAACAACAACCAAAATCTCAACTGCCGGTAGTTAGGGCCCCACTCAATCTCTAAAGACTCATAACTCAACCATCAATACCAAAACTTACAATAAAACTCACAAATCCATCATCAAAATGATTATATGAAGAAAACTTCTTCAATCAAAAAAAATCCAAATCTATATAATGTACTCATAAAATTGTAGAATTCAAATAAAATATTAAATCCATTAAATAACAGAAAACCGTACTTTGAAGTCGTAGAATATCACAAAACATCAATTCCTTCAAAAACTACGAATATCTCTCTTTATAAAGTCATAGGAATGTAATTTAAATTCCATTATAAACAAAATATAACTTTCTGTAAAATACTGAAATCTGTAGTAAAACATCATAAAAAATAGTAGACTAATAATCCATAATATCGAGGAAATAACTGTTTAAAGAAACGAAGAAAAACTCAACAAAACGACTCAAAACAGCAGGTGCGGTCGACTGCCCAAATAGTTCAAAAACAGGGCAGTCGACTGCCCCTTTTGAACTTTTTTCCAAAAAAATGAATGGCAGTCGACCGCTAGCTGTTAAACAGCCAGATTAGGATTTTGTGCATGTTTCAACTGATACGCTAATTACACTTCGTAAAATCACAAATTTGCAAAACCAATTTCCTGAGATGATCAAATATAACTTGTATAACATATAGGAGTTTATAAAACAAAGCAAAAACACATCAAGATCTCAAAAGAGCATTTTTTTACGAAGTCTTCAAAACAGTGAACATGAATGAGTATATATGCATATAGGTGAGTTTAAGCATCAGTTTAAGCGTCGAAATTTATTGTGTATAAGTAGGATCTTGTCTAGTTTAATCTCAGTACCAAAACAACTCAAATCCGATTGAAAACTTCACACAACATCAACTTTTGACAATTCTTCAAATAGTACAAGTGTATATATATATATATATATATATATATATATATATATAAGTGTAGTTAAGTGTATGTTTGCATTAGTAACATCAAGAAACTCATTGTATAGATGTAGTATGAAGTTCAAAACCACCTCAGTACCCAAAAAACAACTCAAATCTAATTGAAAACATCGAAACACCAAAAGTCCAATTTTTCAGTCTGCACATAATTAGACCCGAAAACTCAAAACTCCTCTTTTACTTCAAAACTGATCTTTTTAATTCGAAAGCTCTTCTTCTAATTCATTTAACTCATATACAATCACTCACAATAGTTTACTCATGAATATAAGCAATTATAACAAGTTTTTAATCAAGTTCTTATTCATCTAAAATCCAAACAGAGCATATCCATAGCAATGGTCCACTTTTACTCAATTTCATGAATACTCATATCATACAACTTTTTATAATGAATCAAAACAACAAGTATATGAAGGAAAACATCCTACTCATGAGTTCTATTAGGTTCTTTAACAATCTCAAATAATCTATATGAAGTTTTAATCATCAAAGCATAGGTTTCATGAAAAGATTCAATTTTTAGTTTATCTATTCATCAAAATTTCATATTATCATCATACAATGCTTAATCATGCTTTCTAATACACAATCATCACATACAACATCCTTAGAACCATAAGAAAACAAACATATGTCACTTACCTCATTGAACAAATCAACCGAATTAATAAAGAATAAGAAAATGTCCTTCTTTTGCAAAATTCAAGATCATCACTTTGAAACTCCAAGAAATTAATAGTAAAGAAATCCCTTTGTGTAGTACAGCAAAGAGACGGCTGCACCTCACCTTTAATAGGCCAGAAATAGGGTTTTTAGGGTTTGTAAGTAGATTTGCAAAGTATCTCTTTAAAATATTTCTTTACATATATAAATTCTTATACTTGGAAATTAGATAAAACCAATTCAATTTGTATTTAAAAACATAACCAACACTCCAGATCTGGCCGGCATCATTGTAAAACCTAGAAAAACAAATTTGTACTTTCTGCCCTCTAAGTGGCAATTTTGCAAAAAAGACCATTTTTTTTTATCAAAACTTGCAAAATAAACCAAGTTTATTAAAAAAAAAAATAAACTCTTTACCTCTGAATTGACTAGGCATCATGCTCAGCCCAAAAATCCAGAAATCTAGAGTTTTCACTCGAAGTGGTAATTTTGCACAAAAGTCCCTCCTTTTATAACATTTGCAAATATGTCATAAAATATTTGTAAAAATCCAGAAAATTCAGAAATAATATCTACTAATACATATTATATTTTACAATTAAAATTTCTAAATTTTACTTTCCAAGAAAATATTTGCACAAGATCCAACCTAAATTTCATATTTGCAAAAATACCATATTTGTTTAAATCTTTACCAAACCAACTCTAAATAAAATTTATAGATTTTATTTTCAATGATGACCATGTCAAGACCGAAAATCAGTAAAAATAAATTTTCATTATTTATTTGAGATCCAAACGGATTTTTACATAAAAGCTCCTCTCTTTCGAAGTATTTATAAAAATAGTTTCTGTGACACCCCGAATTCCAAAACAGACGGAATTCGAGTTCCACAGGATCTTTTCACTTCTCTTCGTACAATTTTATAGGGAAATTTAAAACTTTATTTTACATCAGATTTACATCTTTAAATTACATTTAAACAGCGGAAGTCATTTACGATAATTACATGAATAAAAGTACGACACTTGAAACATTCTTTAAGCAGCATGCATACTTCAATCTTGTCAATCTCTTTATCCTGCATAGAAACTGTGGGCTCGTCAGTTCATTCAACTGACATAAGATATAATACATCAATTTTCTCTTACTTAGAAAGCACACACTTGTCACAAACCAAACTACGGGGACTATCCTATAGATGTCGTTTTGTACTGTGCACTTAGTCCTTAATGCAATTGTTTATATTATATGACACTAATGCGCACTTGTTTGGATTCTATGCATCCCATACTACATAGGTCCGAGGGCAAGCCCTTAATCGTTCTTCATCTTGTAGGGTTCAATCCCTCGTCATGACTTAAACTACTACGGCAACTACGATAAGTATCCCAGATGTTCTATGAGTTACGAGCCCATGTCCAGATAGTCTGGAGGAGAATCTCACGCACTGACATGACGCATCATGCAGGCAGATTATGGACAATTCAACCTCCATCATGGAACCATGGCACCACCCGTAGTCACCAAACACCCCACAAGCGTCGCCACTGGGACGATAATTCCGGAGTAGTGCTCACGCCATGTCATGATGCATCAAGCAGGCAGTCTGTGAATCACTCTCACATCGCCAATCCGATGGCCCTCATACTCGTGTTTTTTTCTTACTTTTGTCACATCACCACTATGTATCTAATCCTTAGTTTATTTGAATCATGAATAAAATCAACCCCTAGAGTTAGCAGTCCTCTATACCGATCTTAATCAACAACATGACCAACTTGGTCTTTCATCTCAATAATTCAACTTAACAATTTTAAATCATTCAATTACCGGTAATAGGACTTTAGCTACCCTCTAGTTCAAAATCTCATTTCATGTCCATAGCATTTGTGTATTCATATTCATAAGACTTTTCATAATTCATCAGGATATTTGATTTCACTTTCATGTTCAATTTTATGAATAAGACAAATAAATTCATTTTCTAATTTGTCACATTCATAATTCATTCTTTCCACATCATTCTCTTATTCTCTTTGCAATACTAAAACAAACATTCATACTTTCGATTTTCCTTTTATCAAAATCTCTTTTCAAACTCTTTTTTTAGCAATACATTTTTCTTAATCCAAAGACACTTTAAAATAACAATTTATAATAAGTTCTTTCTGGCAAAATAGTCTCAATTTCTCCTTTATACTAAGCCAAGGGTTATAGAAAATTATTTCATGAAATCTGGATATCAATTAAATCGTCAGGATGGTCGACTGTTAAAGCATAGTCGGTCGACTATTCTGCGATGATTAAAAACTCGAAAATTAAAATAGTCAGGACAGTTGACTATTAGGACATAGTCGATCGTCTGTTCTGCGATGATTAAAACTCGGAAATAAACAGTCAGGATAGTCAACTGTTAAGACATAGTCGGTCGACTGTTCTACGATGATTTAAAATTCGAAAATAAACAGTCAGGACAGTCGACTATTAAGACATAGTCGGTCGACTGTTCTGCGATGATTTAAAATTCAAAAACAAACAGTCAGGACAGTCGACTGTTAAAACATATACGGTCGACTGTTCAGAAACAAAAATCCGAAATTTTAAATTTATATAGTAACTTAAGATTTTCAAAAAAAAACATTTAACTCCCATTTTTATATAAAAGACTATTCTTTTGTTTGTACGGAAACGGAATCAATCTTACTAACAACAGGCATGCATGATTTCTTAATCAATCTACTTTCATAACAAGGAGATTTTCTGATAGTTCACATCATATAACCATACATTTATTCACATCGCATTTTTCCACATTCATGAATAACTCAAAAATAAAGGTTCATAATTTCTTAATTAGCAAACGAGCATACTTTCAAATCATCACCACAATATTTCTATTCATATCATTCAAACAATTTTACTACTTATTTTATGCAATTTCACACATGTTCATTCTCTCCTTAAACATGGTACTAACATAAAGTAATATTTCATTTTTCTTGTTTATTTTAGCATGATCAAAACACAACCTAGCATGGTATCTATTTAGAAGTAGGAGAAAATTACCCACCTTATTTGGAGAGAAATTTCACAAAAGTCCTAGGGAAAACTCCTAGAATGAACAAAAGGGCATTCTTCTCCTAGTATTTGATGAGTCCAAGCTTCCTCCTTGCTCCTTGGTGTTTGCTGCAAGCCTCCATGCTCCTTGGGTGAGTGGCCGGCCTCCTCTTGATGGAACACACACAAAACACACTCAATCTTTTAGAACTTACTTAACTCTCAATCTTTTACTCACTAATGTATTTCTTTCTCTTATGATATAGAATAGGTGCAAGGATAACTAATGAAAAGGGAGGGAGGGGGGGTATTTATACAAAATTTTAGTGAAAAAAGAGGGCTAGGATTAGATCAAATGGTTAAGGATCAGGGACTTAGATGTAATAGGGAGTTGCTATAACTTTCCATGATGCAAATAACCACCTCTCCATCTCATCCACTCTCCCTCTCTCTTGATCCCATCCGGCCACACCCAAAGGGTGTGCTTTGCACACTCTAGTGCAAGCACGTGCCCTCTAGTGCCCCCCTTATTTACAAGTTGTTCAAGTTAATTTTTTTTTTTTTTTTGTTCATGGAATGAGTCAACACTACAAGTTAGGTTATTAAAAGAGATTTTTTAAAAAATAGGCTCACTAATGGGATAACTAACCATGGGCTTCATTAATTTAATTAATTAATTAATTAAGGCGGGCTACAAAGAGACAATTAGGCCAAAAATTAAATTAGGTTCTCTTAAATAAAAGAGAAGGAAGTAAGACTACTAGTTTATGAAATATTTTTAGAGATATACATGCATAAAATTGCACGTGCACAACACATGGAAAATAAAATACATTCTAATTAATATGATTTTAAAAATCCAGGATGTTACAGTTTCTTTATTCAGAAAATCCCAAAATTTAGGATATACTTAATTATAAATATGAGAATTTATTCACAAATCTAAAAGTGGAGATTTGTACCCAAAAAATATTTGCATGTGTTTTGCACGTGTAAAATCGACAATTTCGTAAACTAGTCAAATAAATTCAAATAAATCTGAAAATTTTAAGAATTCAAAATTTCCTAACTCTGCACGTGTGTTGCACATGCAAAATTGCAATTTCGAGAAAATAGTCAAAATAGTCAACTTTACCAGTATAATATTATTTAGTAATGCAAAATAAATCATTTTATTTTGCGGGGTGTTACAATCGCCTACTTCAATTGAGCCGCCTCCACACTCAGCTCCTTCGACTTGTTTCGAAAGTAGTGGAAAGTTGCATCGTGATCACGAGCTTCCTTTTGGTATCGAGCAAGGTTGGACTCCAATACCTTAATCTTACTCCGTAGCCATGTCACCTCGGATCGCCGAGGATTCGACTCCAGGAGGGAGGCTGACATCTGACAGAAGTGAAACAAAAAATCATTTCGAGGCCAATAGTTTCTAACTTCTAATCTAAAAAATACTACAAGTCAGAAGGATCGGTCGTGCAAAGAAGCTCATTCTAAAATCAAAGCGAAAGTTGAAGTCAAAACACTTGGCCAAACAAAAACTTCTTGTTATAAATTAGAACGCTTTACAAAATATTGCGGTGGCCAGTCCGCCTTCGGCAAATACAATTTCAGAAAAAAAAGTGAAAGAAAAAGAAAAAAAACTACTTATTGCCAACCTCTCCCTCGACGTCGGCAGCGACGACAAGGTCGACAACCGGATCGGCAATCGGGTCAGCTCCGGCAGCTCCGCCTCAAGTCTCCCCTTTGACTTGAGCGTCGCCCCCGAGGGTCTTCGGCAGCTCGGGGATCTCCATGTCATAGTCGAAGCCCGCCAGGTCCAGGGTCGGATAGAAGTGTTTGACATGGCCCAACGCCCGATCGTACACCTCATTCTGGGCCTCAATGACCATGTCTTGGGCCTTCAGGGTGAGCATCCCTCTTTCCACCTCGAATGCCTTCTTCAGCGCTGCCTCCTTCCACAGCCCCTCGTCGGTCATCGAGGCCAGGTCGGCCTTCAGGGCCTGCTCTCACTTCTGGGAAGCGTCCAAGGCCAACTTGAGGTTCATCATCTCGCGCTTGAAGCGGTTTGCCTGGTTTCTTTGATACCTTAGCTCCTGGTCGTGGAGCCTCATCACTTGGGCGCCAGACAGGAAAGCTTGCCACCGAGGTAAAACAATTAGTAAGCAGAGCGAAAACACAAATACATGGTATCAAACACAAAAAACTTACCTGCACGCTCACCTGAGCCCACCTCATGTAGGTCGACTCAAAGGTGTCGGAAATCATGCTCTGCTGATCACGAGGCATTGCCATCTTGTCCACGAATTCAATAGCAATGGGACCCTCCGTCAAGGTATCCCCCTTTCGGATGGCCCAGTCAAGGGCCCATGGCTGAAGCCCCTATTCCCCGACCATGGTCTGGGCATCGGTACGAAGAGGAGGAACACCCCCCTTGCACGACCTCCGTCACCTTCAAGGCACTGGAGCTCGGAACGACCGAGGTCTCTCGAGTCTGGCTGGACCACACCCTCTTAGCCCTAGGCTCTAGCTGACCCTTAGGAGTTGCTTTGGAAGAGGCCCCCGCCTGCTTTCCCTTCTCGGATTGCTCTGCCTTTTGCCTCTTCAGGGCGAGCCTCCTCTCCTTCATTGATTCCGCATCCATCTCTGCATGAATTTCTATTAAAAAACGATGAGCACAAAAGAAAATTACGACAAAAGGAATAAACGAAAAACATATGGGACGGGGCGGGGCTCAGTCCGACGCGGGCCATATGACTTTTTGTCACCTTCGGCCAACTGAAGATATTACTCTTCCGAAGACGCTCGACGTACGCCCACTCCTCGGCCGAAAGGTCGCTCTTATTAGGGCCCATGAAGTTAGGCTTGTAGAAGTTCCACCTCGTCGGGATCTCCCATGATTCTTCACTCCTTACCATGAAGTATTTCTTCTTCCACTCCTTTATCGAATCCGGGTGGCCATGCACGACCTTACCCCCGCTTCGAGGCGACACGTAGTAGATTCCTTCGAATTCGCCGGACTGAGCTCACGCCTAACATGACTCGGAAGATGTTTAACCTTAGAGGCACCTTCGTCTCCTCGCAGAGCAAGACGAAGCTGACCATCTGCTTCCACGAGTTAGGACCATACTGCATCGGGCATAACGAGGCACAATTCAGTACCTCCCGGATGAACGGATGGATGGGCAGACTAAAACCCTGAAGAAAATGCTTCCATAGGAAAGATGCAGTACCATGGAGCCAGGGGATCGGCAAGATGAAGGCCGGCATTAGGAACCATCATCTCAAACTCCTTCCCGATGAAGTAGCTCGCGCGAACCAGCGGCAGGTCGTCCTCTTTTAACATGGTCAAAGTACTGTCCATCTTGATCTTTACACGACTTGGCAAGGAAGACTGCACCCTATAGCGGACCAAGTCCTCAACGTCATCCGGATACATCCTGATTGATAAGGGCTGCGGAAGAAAAGGGACCTCCAGCCTCTGAGGAGCGATTTTCTCATCAGGGCTATTGGGTATGGTCCACTTCATCCTCTTCTTCCGAACATTGGGAGCTTTTTCAGGCAAAGGAGTAGCCAGGGGCTCGAGGGCAGAAGCCTTCGAGGAAGAATCCATCCCTTTGATCGGTCCCTCCTCGACATTAGCTCATTCGGCAGATTGCATCTCTTCATCCTCATCATTAACGTCCTCGGCAAGATGCTCCTCCTCATTCGAATCGCTGCTTTCCACCACAAAGGGCTTGCGGGTACGGAGCGGTTGCACAACATAGACATTCTCATCTCTTTCCTAAGAAGAAGAATCCGACAGACCCGTGCGAGTGTCACTACCGAGGGTAGAGGCTAAAGAGCCGGACTGAGACCTAGACATATTAAAAATACTAACCTGATTGAAGTCTCATGAAAGATCGCTAGAAAGCTTGTCGACGGTGACGAAAAAATTCTAGAGAGAGTAGCTCTGGGATCTAGAGAGAGAGAAAGAGCGAAAGTGAGAAATGAGAGAGAGGGCTTGGGGTGTATATATAGAGAACTTGAGACTCCTCGATTCTCGCAATAATGGCTCATCGATTCTCGCAATAACAGCTCCTCTATTCTTGCAAAAATGGTTCCTAGAATTCGTGAAAATGACGTCAGCAAGACACACGTCGCACAGGGGTAGCTTTCTCAAAGCTAAGTGGCTTGAGCTCGACACTCTGTGCCGACCCCCTAGACCTCGATGCTCGGCAGTAATCTCGAGCACAGGGGTAGCTTTCTCAAAGCTAGGTCGCTTGAGCTCGACGCTCGGTGCTGACCCCTTGAGCCTCGACGCTCAGTAGTAATCTCGAGCACAGGGGTAGCTTTCTCAAAGCTAAATTTCTTGAGCTCGGTGCTCTGTGTTGACACCTTAGACCTCGACGCTCGGCAGTGATCTCGAGTACAGGGGTAGCTTTCTCAAAGCTAAGTAGCTTGAGCTCGAAGCTCTGTACCGACCCTTTGAGCCTCGACGCTCGGCAGTAATCTCGAGCACAGGGGTAGCTTTCTCAAAGCTAAGTCGCTTGAGCTCGATGCTCAGCGCCGACCCCCTAGACCTCGACGCTCATAGTAATCTCGAGAACAGGGGTAGCTTTCTCAAAGCTAGGTTGCTTGAGCTCGACGCTCTGTGCCGACCCCTTGAGGCTCGATGCTCGGCAGTAATCTCGAGCACATGGGTAGCTTTCTCAAAGCTAAATCGCTTGAGCTCAGCGCTCTGTGCCGACCCTATAGACCTCGATGCTCGGCAGTGATCTCGAGCACAGGGGTAGCTTTCTTAAAGCTAAGTCGCTTGAGCTCGACGCTCTCTGTCGACCCCCTGAGCCTCGACACTCGACAGTAATCTCGAGCACATGGGTAGCTTTCTCAAAACTAAGTCTCTTAAGCTCGATGCTCTGTGCCGACCCCTTAGACCTCGATGCTCGGCAGTAATCTCAAGCACAAGGGTAGCTTTCTCAAATCTAGGTTGCTTGAGGTGACGCTCTGTGCCGAGCCACAATGCTTGGTAGTAATCTAGAGTACAGGGGTAGCTTTCTCCAAGCTAAATCTCTTGAGCTCGGTGCTCTATGCCGACCCCTTACACCTCGAAGCTCGGCAGTGATCTAGAGCATAGAGGTAGCTTTCTCAAAGCAAAGTCGCTTGAGCTCGATGCTCTGTACCGACCCCCTGAGCCTCGACGCTCGGCAGTAATCTCGAGCACAGAGGCAGCTTTCTTAAAGCTAAGTCGCTCGAGCTTGACACTCTGTGCTGACCCCTAAATCCTCGATGCTCGACAGTAATCTCGAGCACATGGGTAGCTTTCTCAAAGCTAAGTTGCTTGAGCTCGATGCTCTGTACCGACCCCTTAGAACTCGATGCTCGGTAGTAATCTTGAGCACAGGGGTAGCTTTCTCAAAGCTAAATTGCTTGAGCACGGCACTCTGTGCCGACCCCTTAGACCTGGATGCTCGGTAGTGATCTCGAGCACAGGGGTAGTTTTCTCAAAGCTAAGTCGCTTAGCTTGATGCTCTGTGCCGACCACCTGAGCCTCGACGTTCAGCAGTAATCTCAAGCACAAGGGTAGCTTTCTCAAAGCTAAGTTGCTTGAGCTCGATGCTCTATGCCGGCCTCCTGAGCCTTGATGCTCGGTAGTAATCTCGAGCACATGGGTAGCTTTTTCAAAGCTAAGTCGCTTGAGCTCGACGCTTTGTGCCGACCCCTAAGACCTCGATGATCGGCAGTAATCTCGAGCACAAGGGTAGATTTCTCAAAGCTAAATCGGTTGAGCTCGGTGCTCTGTGCCGACCCCTTAGACCTCGACGCTCAGCAGTAATCTCGAGCACAGGAGTAGCTTTCTCAAAGCTAAGTCGCTTGAGCTCAATGCTCTGTGCCAACTCCCTAGCTTCGACTCTCGACAGTAATCTTGAGCACAGGGGTAGCTTTCTCAAAGCTAAGTCACTTGAGATTGACACTCTGTGCCGACCCCTTAGACCTCGATGCTCGGTAGTAATCTCGAGCACATGGGTAGCTTTCTCAAAGCTAAGTCGCTTGAGCTCGGCGCTCTGTGCCGACCCCTTAGACCTGGATGCTCGGTAGTGATCTCGAGCACAGGGATAGCTTTTTCAAAGCTAAGTCGCTTGAGCTCGACGTTCTGTGTCGACCCCCTGAGCCTCGATGCTCATCTTGAGCACAGGGGTAGCTTTCTCAAAGCTAAGTCGCTTGAGTTCGACGCTCTGTGCTGACCTATGAGCCTCGATGCTCGGTAGTAATCTCGAGCACATGTGTAACTTTCTCAAAGCTAAGTCGCTTGAGCTCGACGCTCTGTGCCGACCCCTAAGACCTCGATGCTCGGTAGTAATCTCGAGCACATTGGTAGCTTTCTCAAAGCTAAATTGCTTGAGCTCGGCGCTCTGTGCCGACCCCTTAGACCTCGATGCTCGGCAGTGTTCTCGAGCACAGGGGTAGCTTTCTCACACCTAAGTCTCTTGAGCTCGATGCTCTGTGCTGACCCCCTGAGCATCGATGCTCGGCAGTAATCTCGAGCACAGGGGTAGCTTTCTCAAAGCTAAGTCGCTTGAGCTCGACGCTCTGAGCCGACCCCTAAGACCTCGACGCTCGGCAATAATCTCGAGCACAAGAGTAGCTTCCTCAAGCTAAAGTTGCTATGGGCTCGACGATCCGAACCGACCCCCTAAGCTCGATGCTCGGTAGTTATCTTGAGCACAAGGGTAGCTTCCTCAAGCCAAAGTCACCATGGGCTCGACGCTCCGAACCGACCCCCTAAGCTCGATGCTCGGCAGTTATCTCAAGCACAGGGGTAGCTTCCTCAAGCTAAAGTTGCCATGAGCTTGACGCTCTGAACCGTTCCCCTATGCTCGATGCTCGGTAATTATCTCGAGCACAGGGGTAGCTTCCTTAAGCTAAAGTTGCCATGGGCTCGATGCTCTGAACCGACGCCCTAAGCTCGATGATCGGTAGTTATCTCGAGCACAAGGGGTAGCCTCCTCATAGCCACAGTAAACCGAACTCGACGATCTCCCCCAACCTTGACAGTTCGAGCCGAACCCCTTTTGCTTTGATGCCTGGGGGAATCACCAGGACTTGGTCGTCGGCACTCGGCAATAGCCCCTCGTGCTCGGCAGCCAGGACTCGGCCCAGCTCGGCGCCGACCTTTAAAACCCCACCAAAAAACTCTTTTTCACCTTTCTCCATATAGCCGGACTACTCCTGCACAACTGGTTTTGCACAGCCCTTCAGGAGTGGGGGGCTTGTGATGTGGAATAGATAGCGTGGTGCACTTAGGACTCTCAGACCTCCGTAGATCCTACTTTCCTGCGATCATCAGGTCCAGCATCAGGTTAGGCTTTAACCAGTTTAGGCCCATGGATAAACGGGTCCAACCCGACTCGTTAGGATATCAGACCCGTTTACCCCTGTCTATAAATACCAGCCCCCTTTCCCACTTTAGAAGGTAACAAACTTTTTGTAGCCCCTGTTTTCTATTTTATGTATTTTTGGGTAGATTTTTCTTTTTGGTGTATTTCTCTTATTGTATCTCTTTTTGGACCGTATATTGGATCATCTTTTTCAATATATTCATTTATTTGTTTTGTCGTCTTTTATTTTGATCTTCTTGATCCTATTGTCTCTTTAGGGTCGTCTCTGTTTGATCGAACTCTTATTTTATCCCCAGTATTTTATTTGTCCATAGCTTATTTTTATTATTTTGTTCATTTGCTCTATCTTGATTTTTGGATCTATTCATACCCATGTATATACCCTATACTCTGTTATGCACCTAACTACCCAAAAACCCATTACTAAACCCGTACCCGTTTACCTATACTCCCATAACCGCAACCCGATAACTAACCAAACCCAACCCTACTCTGTACCGTCACCCCTGTATCCCTAACCCTAACATATCCCCGTACCAATTTATATAACCCATACCCTGTTCACCCATGCATCCACCATCTCATCCCCTGCTCTCTCCCTCTCCCGATTCCCTCGCACTCCCGACCTCCTTCTCATCCCTCTCCTGCTCCCTGTGATCATCGCCCGTGCCTCTCCTCCCTTCTTCCCGGTGCCGATCTACTCCAGTGCCGCACGGTCGACCCCCTGTCTCCTCTCCTCTTTCTTGTCGTCGCGATGCCAGAGAGCAGCAGCAACAACACACCGCTGTGTGCGGTGCTTTTTCCCCGCCGACAGACCAGACCAGGAGCGCTTCCTGCCGTCGCTTCCCTCCCTCGTGGTGCACCAACCTCTCGTTCGCTTTTCCCTTGTGTGCGAGTGTGTTTGGTGTACGTGTGTTGGATCTTGGGTATTCGTGGTTCGTGTGTCTCTTCGTTGTTCGTGTGTTCGTTTTGGTTCATAGGGTTGTGCTCGTTTCTAGATCCATGTGTTCATTGCTCGTGTGCTCGTATTCTCGATCTTTCATTGTGTTCGTTTTTGGGAATCCGTTCCTATTATTCTTGCTTTTGCTTCATCGGTTTTTTCGTCTATAAGGCAAGTAACTTGTATTCTTCTCTTTGTGTAATACAAGTACTAACTACCGCCTGTAGTGTAGTTGTGTTCTAGAGACAATTCTTGTGTGAAACCCCTGTTATGTCTTCTCTCTATTGTGTTGACCCGCCCGTAGCTGTCACATGACTCCCCCGACATGAAATAACTTAGGGATGACCACTTCTTAATGTATACATACATGTTGTTCATATGATATCGTGTGCTTGGTTGTGTTAGTTGTAGTATACTTGTTGTAGACTTGCTAAATACCCTATATCATGTTTCTTGGACATCTAGTATACCATATTTCATGTTTAGTTATGATTTGGATGAGTTTCATGTGAACTAGTTGATTTTGTGCATGAATGATATTTTCTGTTTTGTCGATTCTCCGTTTTTGTTCAGTAATTTAGACCATATTATGGTCAGTATATGAAAATTATTTGTGAATATAAATTATAGAGAATTTTGTATACTTTCCAGATTTTCTGACAGATCTCAGTTTTGATTTATGAGTTGCGAGTTATGACTATTTTACTACAAAAATATTTAAAAATTCCAGATCCAATTTTATATGAATTCTGTATAGTAATCTATTTTTCTACTGATGTTAAAGGTAATATTTTGATCCAATATTTTGTTGGTTACAACTAGACTTGATTGAGGTTAACCCCTAATTTTTATGAATTTAATTGATAACTTTTATAAACCATTTTGTGCTTGTGAACAATTACTATACATGTAGAATTTTCATGTTTTTCAGTAAAGATACATAATTTCAACCTCATTCTATTTGCTGTCTATAAAAACATTGTGAATATGAGTTTTAGCCTACTATATCTATTTTATGATTTTATCACCCTTTCGACGGATCTGGATTTTGATTTATATTTTGCGAGATATTGCTATTTTAGTACTGCTATATTTATGATTCTAGATTTACAAAACTGTTGTATCCTGTTGCTTTCTAATTTTTCTTGACTATTCTATCTATGTTGGAAAATTATGAAACTTTATTTTCTATTATTAAACAAACTAGGGAATACCCCAGATTTTTCGTGGATTTAATTAGTGAGTTTTTATGCTGTTTTCTTGTTTATGAATACAAACTTCTAATTTCTGGATGAACATGTTTTCTGGATTCAAATCTGTTTTGAGACTTGCTTTTGTGAAATACCATATGACTATATATATTTACTGGATTCGGCCGAGAGTCTATTTTCCAGATTTTCTGATGGATCCAGGTTTGCATGTTTGTGGCAACGGAAATTCCAGATTTAGTGTAGTATTGTCTTGCTGTCCTGAACTAGAATTTTTGTTGTTTTATCCTTTTATGAGATGTCTTTCATCTGTACATATTTATCTTTCAGTCTGAACCTGTTACCTATTTATGCCATGTTATTCTTGCTCTGTTTTGTGACACATACATGCCTGTTTGATGATAATAACAAATTAATCAAGCCGGGGTTAAGGAAAAGATCTAGTAGTGGATAATATAGAAATGTGTACTTAGAAGGGGACCCCCGTGTTTTCCATAGAATTATCTTCTACGTGTTCATGACTACATGATACATGATACTATCTGTCTGGTTACCTTGACTGCACACTTCCCTATTGGAAGGTGTACTCAGAAGAGAACCCGTAGGTTCTATCTGTTTGTCTGGATCTGCATCTGATATCTATCTGTCTGATACCTGAGTACACGGCCCTATAGAATCCCCTACGTAATCTAAACGTAATTTGTTTGAATGTAGCAACTATGTGGTAAAAACCTGGGACGTATGAAGTGCTACCTAGATAGTAATAACACACGACTTGTAATAACTTGACATCTGTTACCTGTTTACCTGTATCTGCTATCTGACATCTGTTATCTGTCTGACTGTTACATGTTACTGGACATCTGTTATCTGTATACATGTTTGCATACCATCTGACACTTGACATCTGTTACATATCACCTGTACCTGTTAGTGCACCATGTTACTTGATTCTGTTTTCTAATTTATGTTAGACATTCTATTTTGCTCTGTCATATCTACTCCATGCTATGTTTGTTTCTGCTGTTATTTATTTACCCCTTTTTTCTGTACTTGTGCATGCACTACAAGCGGCCCGTAACTTACATTGATGGGAGTTTGTTTTCTTTTTTCCTCTTCCTGCAATTTATTAAATTACAGATTTTTGAGACCAGTTGCCGTGATGAAGTTGGTGATACGAGATTCTAATCCTGGAGTTCTTGCTAATATTATTATTATTTTCCTGTTGCTTATTTTTGAATAATTGTATTTGTTACTTGGATTTATTTTGTTTTGGGCAATGTGAACCAGGATATTGACTTATTCAGATCTGATTTATTTGGGATTGTTATATTTTGTTTCACGTAAATTCTGTTTGTATTGGTTCATATATGCATGCTTGGTTGACTTCTCATACTTCCGACTCTGATTATTCTTGTGAAATGTTGTAAAGATCCTGACAGCTTATGGATAATGAAATCATTCGCTGGGCTTAGTCACGTATCCATATTCCGTATTCTTTTTTTTGGAAGTGAGACGAGACACTTTTTCCCACCTAAATCCTAGTTACCGTTGTTTTCTCAGTGACTGACTAGATCGTCGGAGGGTCTGTCGCTGGGATTTCTCCCGGTGTTTCTAGGCAGTGTGCAGGTATAAGAGTCCGAGCTGAACATCGAAGAGCCGAGCCGAGCCGAGCACCCGGTCTCTGCCTCTCTACTGCTACCCCCGAGCCGATCCTACAGCCTAGGATCGGATCAACACCAGTACCACATTTTCCGCTACACAAATTACAAGAACTTACACATGTTGCCCCCACATACCAAAAACAAACAACATCAATATCAATATAATGTTGATTTCGAATTGAACTAATGATAGTATGACAGTGTGTTCAGAAAAACATGAACTTGACATCCAAAATCATATTTGTTGTTAATATCTAATATTACTACACACAAAAGGTTTACTTCTAAATTATAATATGGAGCCTCATGGCCCGACTATGCCACTCATATACAGCTTAACGAAGGAAATTTAGTAAACATGTTGATTACTAATAAAGAGCATAACATTAATGAAATCATGGAAGATTCTTGCTTCGCAGAGTGAAATGCAATCTAGACAACCCCAGAACCCAAATGAACAAGAGCATACTTGGGTGGGTATCTGTCTAAACAGTGATAAAACAGTTAGAGCATCCACTATCCTTCGCTCAGTAATATGCATATATTGCATTTGAGACATAGCAATGAAGGAGGAGATCCATTATCGTTGGCACTAAATTAGTATTAAAAAAAAGAATAAAAAATAAGCCGGAAGATGATAATCCATCTACCCCCCCCCCTGTTTTTTTAAAGTCATAAAAATAGTATTTTCGTAAATAATGAATGACATTTTAGTAATAAGCAATAGAAAAAATGATGAAGAAGGTGTCGGACGGAGCTTGATCCTCCGTTGAAGTGGGTTTTTTTTGTTTTTTTTTATAAATGGCATTCTCGTAATATTTGAGTAGCATTTTCATAATTTTTTGGAAAGAAATTTCTAATGAGTTATCGGACGGAAATTGATTTTCAGTCCGTCCTATTAAAAAAAAAAAACTGTAGATGGAATGTCTCTCCATCCTCTATATCTAGAGATCGCTAAATCAAATTGCAAATTTTAGATGTGTACAGTACATTCCTATTCCTATGGCTAAATATGCATTTCAAAGAAAACAAGAGTGGCGATTTTTTCTCTCAAAAAATACATTTTTTGCAATTATAGCAAACTAGTATTATACACGTGCTGTGCACGTGGAAAAAATTGGAGAATGAAAAGGGCAAAAAAAAACTACCAGCACGTGCGTTGCACCGGTTGGGTTAAGGACAAATTACACTAAGACCTTCTCCCATTATAGTAGTAGAGATGATAGTGGATGCTCTTACAAAACATAAATAACAAATTTCCCAGATAGGCTTGGTAAAAAATTGGCATCTATACAGCTGATGCCTGTCAACTTCTATAGTGAGCTCAACAACCAGAATGCAATTCTTTCGAGTTACAAAGCATCCTTCTATGTAGAGAAAGCATAGAAGGGGATGTGTATCGAAACATAATGACCAAAATATATATAAATCAAAAGAGTATTTTACATACAATTATCTCTTTTGCCTCAAGATAATAGAAGAATCATTTCCTCAAGTTTTCCAGGAAAATTGATATGTTAAAAACTTTGAGATGACAGAACAAGTTTTTATCGCCAACCCAGAGATTGCCGGATTCCAGAAAAAATAAGCCCCAGCGATCGCCCAATCATGTATACAAGGAAAAAAGACATAGCACTGCAAACCTTGGTGACAACAATTTTTACCAAGGGCATAGTTATATCAGTGAATTCCAAAAACAAGCTGAAGGAGTACCTCCTGCAACCACAAAGCAAAAATAAATGTATTAGTACACTTTCACAGGCTACAACTATCCTTCAGCTAAATAAGACAGCCAACAGTAGCTAACAAGATCCTTTCAGCTATGCACTTCCGCTTTTGTTAAATGCTCTTTAAAGAAACAAGTGGCGCCAATCATCCCACCTCTCAATGAAAATAGCTAAGGAAATAATTATCATGGGACATTACATGAATCAAACTCAAAACATTCAAAGTAACCCTGTAGTCCTTCAATCAGCAATGCAAATATTGGACAACTTAATGTATAAGCTTGTTAATTGTTCGAATAATTAACCCAATTTCAGTCAAGCGGGCACCTCATGTAGACTACAGGCATGATTCATGCTGAAGAGGGCAATCATTACAACTTAAAAGAGCATGCTAGGGTACCCTGCCTTTTAATTTGAATATGCATATTATTTAAAATGCCATTTACTAAATACTCATTAACAAAGATGGAGGCCAATTAGATTACTGCATAACGACCTATCGAACACGCTGACAGTATCAACACATAGACATCATCGAATGAATATGGCTACTTGTATGATAAAGACTTCAAATAAGGAAGCATTACCATCCAGACAGTGCTCTTAACTCCTTAGTTCTTTTGACAGGTAAAGAAATTGGGTTGATCAGAACATAGGACAATGAGGGTTCTGTTTTCAACTTCCTGAAAGTAAGTCTCTTCCACCATATCGATTCCTCCCTTGTACTCTCAGGGGGGCTTTCATGCTTCTTCTGGCAGAGAACATTTAATTCGAACCGGTCTTCATACATTGAGACAACTGACTCAAAGTTTTCCAGCAACCACTGATTGAGTGCTACCTGCAAAGAACAGGACAAAAGATTAGCCAACGATTTGGATAAAATTGTGCACCATTGTGGCTTCAAAATCAACTACCATATATATACATTATTAAGGAGTAAACAAAGATAGAAGAAAAGTGATCGACGTCAGTACCAAAAACATAAGCAAGATCTAAGAGATTAAAAATTTAATGACATGGAATAATTAAAGAACTGAAGCTTGTATGACTTAAGAAATAAAAAATACTTAAGTCTTGGACTTAAATTTTTGACTTTTCTGAATGATAAAAGATGTGCAACAGTAACTAGAATTTTTAAGATATTAGTATATGGTCCGCAATAGGAGTAACAGTGACAGTACCTTTACTAGCACCAACAACAGCTGTTGATGATCTTTCCTGCAGGAACTTATGAAATGCAATGTACCAATAATTACCGTAAACTAACATAAATTTGTTTTGGGTTTTTAGTTTGCTACCATGAATTGCTTTATTGCATGTGCCCACAATGAGCTTTTTTATATTTTTACTCTGCTACTATGAACTTGTCTTTATTTTTTTTTACTTTACTATTATGAATTAGGATAGTAGGGCATTTTTTTCAAAACAAAAGTTCACGGCATTAAGTAAAAAAGCAAACTAAGTTCATGATAATCTACTGTAATTTACCCAATGAAATTGCGACACGGTTGTTTGGCAATTTTCTTTTTCTGCATTTTAGTTTGTTCCGGAAGTTGATTTTTTTATTAAAAAATATATTGGTGTTCTGTGGGATTCTGGAACATCTAGGTGATTGGAGTTTTGTCATTTTCTCCTCAATGACACTTTTGCCCACTTCAATTCTCGAAAGAAAAGTAACTGCACCACAGAGAGAGAGAGAGACTGACAGGAAAGCACCTTGGAATTTTCTATACATGATGTGGCAGAATGAGAAATATTGAGAGGTTTATGTTCAGAATTAACAGCTTAAGCTACCAGATTAGTAAAAACAAGCACAATGAAAAAGTGGGTATTAGCAATTTGATGTCATTTCTTGAGTGCTTTCTGCATTTTGTTTTTTCCCCATCCAAACCGATCTCTGTGAAGCATCCCCAAACAGCCACTTTTACAACAATAAGGCCACATGAAAATTTAATCACGTCACTGCTTCCCCTCCCCTCCCAAAAGAAAAGAAATGACATGAAAAAGAAAAGAAAAGAAAAGGAAAGAAACAAAGACACTTAAGTGAATCCCAGCCCTCAGTACACAAGCTACCAAGGACGCAAACAAGGTTTTAATACTGAAATTCTAGCCACTGTATCTTACTTAAAATGTGGTCATACACCACGTCCTAAATAAGGGTAAGTCTAATGGAACTCTTCATAACAGACTATAGAAAATTCCATCTAATACGTAGTTAGACATCCTAGTAAAATTTAATAACATAACTAAGATACAGCTAATGTGTAGCAATGAACTCCAAGACAGCATTCCACTTAACCAAATCATCAATATCTTTGCTTTCAAAGTCAAGTATATTAAGGATGCAACTGCAACTTAATAAAGTATATCAGACGGAGGAAGTCACTTTACCTCATTGCGAAGTCTTTGTAGTTCTCTAGTCGACAAACTACACAAAGTTAAACCCATAGCATTGATTTCACTAGATATGCTACTATCTACTGAAATGAGCTCCAGATAAATGCCAGCTATTCCATCAGCTAACATGATCACCAAATCTTCTAGAATATTGACTCCATTAAGAGAGAGAAATTTGGATTCATAAAAACATGCACTCCTGAAAAAAATAAACACAAATAGTTAGTGCTGTTATGCAGAAACGTTATTAGTTAACATAAGTTCAAGAGAAGATCTATTTCATAACTGAATCTTTTACTCTAGGAAGAACTTGCATATCAAAAAGTACAGGTCCTTTATCAGACACAGACAAACAAAAAAGAACAGGCCCTAGGAGGGTAATAACAGTGCAATAAACAACATCAAACTCAACTGTGATGATCAATTTACAATTCCCGTGAGGAAAGAGAGAAATATATGTTTGTAGAAAGATTTAGAAATGAATCATACTTGTGGAACTATAACACCGTCTCACTAACTAACTACAACAAAAGGCTTAAGCCTTTGAGACCCAACAATTAATATTAGGCCAAGCCACCAGACCCATGTAGATACCAAACATGGAAAACAGTAATATTTTATTCCGTCTACTATTTCTTCTTCTTACTTTTTATTTTTATTTTTTGCATAAAAGCTAAATGACAGCAATGGAATCCTATACAAACAAATAAACTTGAAACAGCCAATCATAGGCTGATGGCAGTATTAGGTGATAATTTTATAAGCAGAGGCTAGGTTCAAAAACTATGTTTCTTAAAGCAGATCCAGCATCTGCATGGCATCCTAACCAAATGAACTCTCTAGCGAATTCAGATAATTTCAATCTCTAATTTGCCAGTTTCATTTACCTAAACAGACATTAGATATCAATACCAGAATTCTGCCTATTCTTATCATTAGTGCCCTTGTACACGAGCCAAAATTTTAAGGAAATAACTGGCTAGTTGAAGAATAGAAACACGATAGAAAGAATGAAGCTAATACCTGACACAACTAAATCTAAGGAAGAACAGTAAATCTGCATACAGTTCTAACTTCCCAGATCTGCCAATATTTTGTATAATTGTATCATCTCCCTTCAGCTTCTCAAAAATTCTATTGATTGGCTTCTGAAAATGAAACATATCAGCAAGAGTTTGTAAACAAAGAAAAAAACACAGAGAGAAAAAGTAATATCATAAATTCCAATTTTATGAATTACCATGTCAGAGTTTCCAATTTCCAAGATGAGCTCCTCTTCTAGCCATTTACTACATGCTGGCTGAATTGGTCCTTTCATAACTTCTAATGCAACTGCTAGCCAGGCATCCCGTTTAACAACTTCATGTCTCAGCGAAATATCACTGACCTGCTAATGGAACTATCAAGAGTCTTTAAATAGGTAAAAACACAAAGATATTCATGAGAATATGAGCTGACACTGTAGGTGATACAAGGTAATCATTAAAATTTTATATAATAGTAGCATGACAAATTAAAGAGGGGAAATATGGCAGCAATTCAGTGATATAAGATTATACGACAAAAGGATGGGAAAATGTCTGCAATCCAAGGATTGAAAGTTCCATTTGATTCCTTGTCATTAAAATAGATTCCCATGTCCCAAGCCATTCATCCAAATTCCACAAATGCTTTCTACTAATAATCATGACAGAGTTGGTTTTAAATAAAAATTCACATATCCCAAATAAGTCTGAGTATCACAAGATTCAACTGTAAACAAAGAGGGGCCTGACCATATCGTTTTCAAATTTGTTTTGCCCTTTCTCATCTTCCATTCATATTTTGACCCCCTACTTCTTATAATTCCACTACCCCTTTATGGTAAAGACAGATTTTGGGAATACTAAATGTTAATCCCATAAATTGTGGACCTTAATATATCTGTACCAATGAGGTTTACAGACAGTAATACCAATGAGATTAATAAACTGGAAAAACTTTCCATTCAAATAGAACCTTTATATGGCATATATTGTTTCAATTGAAACAAATATATCCAATCTTAGGCATGACACAAATAACAATAAATTAGATGATAATTCCATAATTCAAAAGCATAATCATAAAATAAAACAAGGCATCTTCAAGGTTTGAAAAAGCACTTAAAGGAGCAGGCTCAAGCATAGCTTAAAGCCAAAGATAGCCAAAAAAAGCGTTAAGCTATTTTAAATAAGAAGAGGATTAGGACTTTTGGAATATGCGTATTTAAGTATCCTGCATGGATAAAAGACTAGCTCAACAACAATTTTATTAAAACCCATAAATGACGCTAAAGCATCTTTGAGCTGCTTAAGCACGCTTTTCAGCAGTTTTGAGCACTTATTTTGAACCGCTTTCTGCAAAATCAGCTCCTACAGCTTTTCTAACAGCTTTTTCATAAATTAAGCATTATTTTGCCGCTTAACAATTAAGTGATGCTTAAGTGTAGTTTTGTTCAGCTATTTAAAACCATGATCTAAATGTTGAGCAATAATCATAGAAAATACTTTGTATTTACACTAATACAAAAGTGAATAATTAGTTGATACTGAAATGAGATATCCTAGTTTAGCTACGGGAAAGGCTCCATGGATTTAGTAGCTAAATTTTGTCCAATTTGGCACGAAGTATTGAAATTCTCTGCAACGTCAGCAACCAAAACTGTGACTAGATACAGAATATACTATTGATACTTGATACTACAACAAAACAACATTTATACTATAAAATTAGCTTGGCCATGCACTCAACTGTCACTGAAAACAGAATCAACAAGGGATACAGGTTTTCATACTGCAGAAAGAAAAAGGCACCTACTATAACAGCTTCTTAGCAGAAGAAGTGCCTACGTTTAAAGATCTCTGCTGCCATGAAGTTCTAAGGTTGAAAAACAAAGCCAACATGACAAACGAAATTCATTCATTTAGAAAGATATGCATCAATGTAAAATAATGATGGTAAAGGTGCTGATGCCTGCCTCTTTTTGTAGTTGCTGTAAAGTAGCTGAAAGCAATCTGAATCTTGGGCCTTCAGCCAGAGAAAACAAACTTAAGGGAGACGTTTTGATGTGAACTTCTGATTCTACAGCTTTGCTATTCAAACTATGGCCATGTTCATCTGCACTCAAAGCATCCAGTAATTTCCCCTTCACTTCACCCCAAAAGTCATTTGTCTTTGAGTCCATGTCATTCTCCAAAGATCTGTCAAAGGAATACTGTTCTAACAATGACAGTACACGTAAAGTTTCATAAGCAAACTTGAGGGCAAATTACTCTTACCTACCAGAAGGGATCGAACTTGAAGCTGCATAATCTTTATCAGCAATATCACTTCTAGCAGCAGGAATGGCCCCCTTCTGTGGTATTGCTCCTGCCAAGTATGCAAAAACTACACTAACCACCAGAAGCGCCTCATCAACATATGAAGCCCAACTTGCTGGAACTAAGTTCTCAGGGTTCACCAATGCCCCCAGGCAACAAAATCTCAAGGTACTTCTATTCAACGAAGATGTGACCACTCGAACTTGAAGTGATGGATGTTGATGACTAAGGTAAGTGTTTCCAAACAATATGCACTCCCTGCACATGCAAACAAAGAAACGCCATATGAGCTGTGCAAATTTAACATGATAAAAACTCATGTTAACTAAGTGTCACCGCATCTGACGGCAGAAAAACTCCTTCAAATACTACTATATTGACAGTCTCAAACATTGGTCCATGCAACCATATCAAATTATTACCTGAAAATGATATATTAAAAATATCATCAAGCGTAAAAGGGTATGCATTTCTGTTTAGCATTATTTAAATCTCACTGTTGAATCTAATTCCCAAATAGAAATTTGACACTTGTGCAAATTTCATCACTGATTAGGAGAATGTATACAATGCCAACAAGTTATTCACTCATTCTTATGGCAATCTCCATGAACAAGTCGACAGTCAATCCTAATTATTTTATCATTTTTTTTCCTGGAAGCCTTGCCCCATTTTGATAGGAACTAAGCAGATGGTAACTAGGACGAATTAAGGATAACTAATAATCAAAAGATAAATAACACAAAAAATCATGAAGAGAAAGTATCACCTCTGTAACGTTCTAATCCTCACATTTTGTGGAATGAATAAGCTCGTATCCGAAAGACTTCTCCTCCGCGGTAACACATGGGCACACGATGGTAAAGCAGCACAATCCGCCATTTACACATTCATCTATCTCTCACTCAGCCAATGCATTCTATCAGTTCATTTACGCGATTATCAATCAAATTCCTGAATTTAGGGGAGGCACACACTAAAAGTTACACAAAAATAGCGCACAATTCAACAATCCAACTAGGGTTTCTACCTACAATCCATAAATTCACTAGTAAAAAAATATAACTAAAAACCTCAAACTTTCACGAATCGAAATCCAAAATCAAGAATCATCCACTCCAAATTCATCAATCGCAATGCAGGTACTCAATTTACCCCAAACCAACGTAGGAATTACTGAATCGGAAATCGAAAACCATAATTTGAAGAAAGTCGGATCTAATTTGAGGATTAGGGTTAGGGTTTGAACTTACATTGATTTTAGAAATGATCCGATTCGCTCTTACCTTCTCGGTTTCGTCGTCAGAGAAAATAAAAAAAACAGGGTGGTGGTGACTGTAAAATAGGAATAGTCGCCGGCGTTCAAACAACGAAACTTTTTCACTGATTCTACAATCTGGAACGTCGGATCGGTGGGTTTCTGGGGTCGTGCGATCTGGACCGTCCAGATAGTGGACCATGAACGTTTTCAGGATCAGCTTCTGTGTGTGGCAAAGCTCCATCCCAAAGTACAGTACAATATTAGATCAACTTCGTAGTCTGGTTATCCTATGGGCCTTGGCCCATGGGCTTTTGTTTCTGTTTTTCACAACAATCTTGGGCCTTGTGCTGGTTTTTATAAATCTTTGCTTCATTATTAGTACTTTATTAATTGAACCGAGTGCCCCTTTTCAAGCACCTATTTAGACAAACTACTTTTCAGTCATAGACTTTATATAAATTTATTTCTTATTACAAGTCAATTATATATATATATATATATATATATATATATATATATATATATATATATATATATTTTTTTCTCTTTATATTAAGAAACGACGAAACTTAACTTGCTTAAGTCATGGGTCTGATCCAATAATCGCGAACATGTCTCTTCGGGTAAGGATATTTGAAAAAGGTCAATAATGGCTTAAATTTTGGATATGTAAATACAACGAAGCACTTATGCACATTTTTTATTGGTGATAAATGCAACAACTCTTAACGATTGAAGCTACTTTATCTAATGACTAGATTTGCCCATGGCTAAGTGTCTTCAGAACGATACAACATATGAAAAGTCTTGTAAACAGTAAATCAACAATTATGTAGCTAAAGTTTGAATAATATGATAATAATTAGTTGTAAATAAAAGTTCATGTTTCCATATATATATATATATATATAGAGAGAGAGAGAGAGAGAGTAAGTCTATTAAGAGATGGAAAGCTGAATCCCTTATCTGAGCTGGAAGAGATCAGCCGTCTGATCGAAGTTGATCACGATCGGACGGCTGATCTTCGCTCCGCCTTCTCTTCAGATTTTAAGAGGGGTAAAAAGGGTATACCCCTTATCTCAGAACAAATCGCGTATACCCCTTCGATTCCTTATCGATTAAGCCTACCTCTCTTCTCTCTTCTCTCCCGCTCTCTCACGTTCTCTCCCTCTCCCTCTTCGACCTTCACCCATCGAATCTCTCCCGTTCTCCCTCATCTCTCCCGTTCTCTCCCTCTCCCTCTTCGACCTTCACCCATCGAAACCCTCAACTCTCCCGTTCTCTCCCTCTCCCTCTTCGACCTTCACCCATCGAAACCCCCTCTTCGACATCGCCCTTCGACCTTCGAAAACCCCTACTACCTCGTCCCTCTCTCCCCTTTCGAGCTTCGAAACCCTAGATGGATGCCCTTTTCGACCTTCAAAAACCCCTACTACCATCGTCCCTCTCGTGATCTTCGAGCTTCGAAACCCTAGATGGCTTCGAAATCACCTGAAGCCTCCGCCATTCGAAATCCCCTACACCCCGATTCCTGACGCCCCCGACCTTCGAAACCCTAAACAATCTCCATCTCCATCTCCATCTCTAACGTGGATTGAGGTAAAATTTTTAATATTAATTTAGGGTTCTTCATGCATGATGTTCATTTAATTAATTTTGGGTTGATTTAATTAACTTCATAATTTCTTTTTGTCTTTTTTAGTATTCTTGTCCTCTTTTTTGTCAAGTTGATAACAAAATGTTCTATTATAGGTGGAGAGTAAATTTGACGATGGATTGCTCCACTAGAGACAATGAGGATGATACTTCCGATAATATGAATTAAGGGAAGTATTCTGGTAAAAATGAACTCATTCATATTTTACTGATTGAATAATTTCTGAAACCAGGCAATGATGAATTCTATTATGCTATAGTAGTCTACTAGTCTGTTATATTCATGTGATTGTGAGTTTGCTTCCTCGTTGAATAACTTGGATTCTAGTTTTACAAGTGATGATGAGATGGATTATGTTTCAGAAGTTGCACACTATGAATCATTTATTTAATTATTTGTAGGAGTGACTAGTGATGAATTAATCCTATCTGAGCTTTATTTTTCTTCGTTGGTTATAAGTGATGATGAGATGGATTATGTTTCAGAAGTTGCACACTATGAATCATTTATTTAATTATTTGTAGGAGTGACTAGTGATGAATTAATCCTATCTGAGCTTTATTTTTCTTCGTTGGTTATAAGTGATGATGAGATGGATTATGTTTCTGAAGTTGCACACTATGAATCATTTAGTTAATTATTTGTAGGAGTGACTAGTGATGAATTAATCCTATCTGAGCTTTATTTTTCTTCGTTGGTTATAAGTGATGATGACATGGATTATGTTTCTGAAGTTGCACACTATGAATCATTTAGTTAATTATTTGTAGGAGTGACTAGTGATGAAATTAGTATGCGGCAGTGATGAAAAGTTTAATCATGATTTCAAATTTCATGATTATTGGATGGTGTTGAACTTCATGTTCATTTTGGTTTTGTTTTGAGTCGGGAAGCTGAAATTATTTATTCCGAGTGAATGAGATAATATTTTCTGTTGCACTTATTCTGAGCCGACATGAATTTTTTATTCCGAGTGAATGAGATAATATTTTCTGTTGCACTTATTCTGAGCCTACAGGTTTTAACCATGTTCAACATACACTCTCCAGGAACATGCAACATACGTACTTGAATTTTCTTCTATTTGATGAATCTTTTGGTGCAGGAATCGAAGAGAAAGAACGAGATGCTCGTTAGCGCCGAACACATGATACTTGAAGCTCTGGGCTGGGGAAAAAATGATACTTCATGTTATGTCTGTGTTGGGTCTGAGCATTACAAATTTTGCATGCTACATGCTCTGTCTGTGTTTGATCCCAACTTACAAATTTTGGGTCTTCATGATCTGTCTGTGTCTGTACTGGGCTGATAAAATTTTTATACTTGATGCTCTATACATCATTTAAATGTTTGTGTTTGTTCTTGGCTGCTAAAATATTTATACTTCATTCTCTATTTGTGTTTGCTCTGGTATGGCAAAAATTTGAGACTTCAAGTTCTGTCTTTATTGTTTATGAGCATTACAAATTTTGGAGTTTCATGCTCTGCCTGTGCTTGTTCTTGGCTGATAAAATTTGTATACTACACCCTCGAATTGTGTTTGCTCTGGTATGGCAAAAATTTGAGACTTCCAGTTCTGTCTGTGTTGTTTATGAGTCTCTCAAATTTTGGAGTTTCATGCTCTGCCTGTGCTTGTTCTTGGCTGCTAAAATTTTTATACTTCATGCTCTATTTGTTGGTTGCTCTGGTCTGGCAAAAATTTGAGACTTCAAGTTTTGTCTGTGTTGTTTATCAGCATTACAAATTTTGCCACTTCATGCTCTGCCCATGCTTGTTCATGGCTGACAAAATTTTTATACTACATGCTCAATTTGTGTTTGATCTGGTATGGCAAAAATTTGTATCTTCATGCTTTCTGTTTGTATACTTCATGCTCTCTGTTTGTGTTAGTTCTGAGCTTACAAAATTTGACACTTCATCGTCTTGTGGGTTCTTTCTCATTTTTTGGCTAAAATGGTTTGGCTGAAATGTACGTAGTCTTGTGGGTTCTTTCTCATTTTTTGCTTAACATTTGTTTGGATTTTCTGGGTAGTATAAAGCTATAGGGTTCTTTCACCCCCACAGCATTTGCTACATTGCAGAGTTCTTTTCTCGGTAAAACATTTCAGTTTGTCCAATCTTGTACAAACCAAAGGGCAAAAAAGTTCAATAAACACAATTACTTGTTCCCCATTCTTTCTGCATTCTTGTTATTGAATGCAATGTTCAAAATAACTACAGATCAACGCTTTAACATATGGTTTGCTACAACTATGCACATGTAGTACTTATTCAAAAATGAATTATAAATAACTACTACATCAAAAGGAGGACACGGGGGTGAGCAGGATTTTTAACCATGAAGATGAAGCCATGAGAATTTACATTATATATAAAGAATAAATGAAAAAGAAAAGATGTGGGACGTATTTTATTGAACATAAGGAGGATCGGTAAATGCCCATTGGAAGATTTGCTCATACTGCGTAGCAGCATTGTCCCAAGTGAAATCCTGGGACATCCCTCACTTCATCAGTCCCTCCCATGAATCCTTGTGCTCTCTGTATGTCTGAAATGCCACTCTCATAGCCTGCAAGTAAGCACTAGATTATAACCATACACTTGATTTTATATAACTAAATAAACCTTGACAAAATTCTACGAGAATTTTAGAAGCAAAAAAGAAATTCATTTGCTTCTTCAGAATTATGATGTTAGTAAAACTTTTGTCAACAAACTATAAAGTTAGAAGCGCGATGTTGGGAGTTTTGAACACAACTGCTATTGCAGAACCCAGTAATAACTTGATGATCACACAAATGTTCTACTACTTCCTTCTAGCATTTCTTACTAATTTGCATGTAGCAATCCTTCTCTTTTGCTAGAAAATTGGTTAAGCTCATCTTAAGAAATAGACCCTTTAGTATATACTTTTAAAGTCTAAATCTTCCAATCAATGCTCGGAGTGATGAAAGTTTCAATAATGACAATATAAATTTGACCAAGTAAATAACAAGTGATCATACGTACCGCTACCATACTCTCCTTTGAAAGTGGTGAAAAGGTCCATCTATCATGATATTGGAAGAAAAAAAACCTAATCAGTAACATTTCACTGAACACTTACAATAAAATTTCCAGAAATAAAAGTGATAATGTATTCGTTTTCCAGAAAGGATGATAATACAAATAGTCATAGTGATATCTTACTCTAAGGCCACCAGTGCCATGCACTACTGGAATAGTTACAATTGTAACCACAAACTAGTTGTATCTTTCAATTTCCACTATTTTCATTACAAACCATACATGACCAACAATTGTAAAGCTCAAACAGGATTGTTTCATCACTACTCGCTCCTATTAATCATTGATTCATAGTGTGCAACTTCAGAAACATAATCCATCTCATCATCACTTATAACCAACGAAGAAAAATAAAGCTCAGATAGGATTAATTCATCACTAGTCACTCCTACAAATAATTAACTAAATGATTCATAGTGTGCAACTTCAGAAACATAATCCATCTCATCATCACTTATAACCAACGAAGAAAAATAAAGCTCAGATAGGATTAATTCATCACTAGTCACTCCTACAAATAATTAACTAAATGATTCATAGTGTGCAACTTCAGAAACATAATCCATCTCATCATCACTTATAACCAACAAAGAAAAATAAAGCTCAGATAGGATTAATTCATCACTAGTCACTCCTACAAATAATTAAATAAATGATTCATAGTGTGCAACTTCTGAAACATAATCCATCTCATCATCACTTATAACCAACGAAGAAAAATAAAGCTCAATAGGATTAATTCATCACTAGTCACTCCTACAAATAATTAAATAAATGATTCATAGTGTGCAACTTCAGAAACATAATCTATCTCATCATCACTTGTAAAACTAGAATCCAAGTTATTCAACGAGGAAGCAAACTCACAATCACATGAATATAACAGACTAGTATACTACTATAGCATAATAGAATTCATCATTGCCTGGTTTCAGAAATTATTCAATCAGTAAAATATGAATGAGTTCATTTTTACCAGAATACTTCCCTTAATTCATATTATCGGAAGTATCATCCTCATTGTCTCTAGTGGAGCAATCCATCGTCAAATTTACTCTCCACCTATAATAGAACATTTTGTTATCAACTTGACAAAAAAGAGGACAAGAATACTAAAAAAGACAAAAAGAAATTATGAAGTTAATTAAATTAACCCAAAATTAATTAAATGAACATCATGCATGAAGAACCCTAAATTAATATTGAAAATTTTACCTCAATCCACGTTAGAGATGGAGATGGAGATGGAGATTGTTTAGGGTTTTGAAGGTCGGGGGCGTCAGGAATCGGGGTGTAGGGGATTTCGAATGGCGGAGGCTTCAGGTGATTTCGAAGCCATCTAGGGTTTCGAAGCTCGAAGATCACGAGAGGGACGATGGTAGTAGGGGTTTTTGAAGATCGAAAAGGGCATCCATCTAGGGTTTCGAAGCTCGAAAGGGGAGAGAGGGACGAGGTAGTAGGGGTTTTCGAAGGTCGAAGGGCGATGTCGAAGAGGGGGTTTCGATGGGTGAAGGTCGAAGAGGGAGAGGGAGAGAACGGGAGAGTTGAGGGTTTCGATGGGTGAAGGTCGAAGAGGGAGAGGGAGAGAACGGGAGAGATGAGGGAGAACAGGAGAGATTCGATGGGTGAAGGTCGAAGAGGGAGAGGGAGAGAACGTGAGAGAGCGGGAGAGAAGAGAGAAGAGAGGTAGGCTTAATCGATAAGGAATCGAAGGGGTATACGCGATTTGTTCTGAGATAAGTGGTATACCCCTTTTACCCCTCTTAAAATCTGAAGAGAAGGCGGAGCGAAGATCAGCCGTCCGATCGTGATCAACTTCGATCAGACGGATGATCTCTTCCAGCTCAGATAAGGGATTCAGCTTTCCATCTCTTAATAGACTTACTATATATATATATATATATATATATATATATATATATATATATATATATATATATATATATATATATATATGGGGTCGGTTCGGGTGAGAACCAACCCTGGGGTGAGAACCTAAGGGCCTATCCTAGCCATTCATCTATGTAATCTTAACGGTCAAGATTTTTTAAAATTAAACAATAAGATTAATTAATTTTTGCATTAAGATGTCAATCCCTTTAATTAAGGGATGAGGACCGCGTGATAAAAAGAATAATTATAAATTGCATTTTTTTTGTGTGCGACGGTTAAGGCAAATTTGGTCAAATTGGAGAGAGAAATAATTTATTCCCGTAAAATATTGGAGAAGATTTTGTTTCCCAAATTAATAGCAACTGCAGAATCATTCACCATTTCGTGCTTACAGTTACTGTTTATTACAGTTGCTATTTATAATTATTACAGTTGCTGTTTAAGTGGTCAGGTATTGCTGTATAATTATTTCAGTTGCTATTTATAATTATTTCAGTTGCTATTTATAATTATTACAGTTGCTATTTACAGTTGCTATTCGAGAAGATTTTGTATCCCAACTTAATAGCAACTTCAGAATCATCACCAATTCGTTCCTTCACCAATTCGTTCACTATATAGCAACTGACTGTATTGTAAGTAGATATAATAGCAACTTCAGTTGCTATTTATAATTTTAACTTCAGTTGCTATTTATAGTATTCCTTCACCAATTTCAGTTGCTATTTATAATTATTTCAGTTGCTATTTATAATTTATACAGTTGCTATTTATAATTATTACAGTTGCTATTCGAGAAGATTTGGTATCCCAACTTAATAGCAACTTCAGAATCATCACCAATTCGTTCCTTCACCAATTCGTTCACTATATAGCAACTGACTGTATTGTAAGTAGATACAATAGCAACTTCAGTTGCTATTTATAATTTTAACTTCAGTTGCTATTTATAGTATTCCTTCACCAATTTCAGTTGCTATTTATAATTATTTCAGATGCTATTTATAATTTATACAGTTGCAATTTATAATTATTACAGTTGCTATTCGAGAAGATTTTGTATCCCAACTTAATATCAACTTTAGAATCATCACCAATTCGTTCCTTCACCAATTCGTTCACTATATAGCAACTGACTGTATTGTAAGTAGATAAAAATTTCATATCTAGCAACATTGTACGTAGCAACAAATGTTTTTCATCCTGATGAAGATTGTGGTTCGGCTGAAAATAAAATAAAAAAGGCAATATATGTTGCCTAATAATCTGTGATCTACATTCCTTTTAAATAAAATAAAAAAGGCAATATATGTTGCCTAATAATCTGTCGAATATCTTCATTCCTTTTATTATGCGGTCCCCATCCCTTAATTAAAGGGATTGACATCTTAATGCAAAAATTAATTAATCTAATTAATTATAACGGATGACATCTAGACCGTTAATATTAGTCAGATGAATGGCTGGGATAGGCCCTTAGGTTCTCACCCCAGGGAATGGTTCTCACTCGAACCTCTCTCTCTCTCTCTCTCTCTCTCTCTCTCTCTCTCTATATATATATATATATATATATATATATATATATAGGGTAAAAGGGATATGAGCAACTTGCTCATTTAGTAAATGAGCAATTGATTATGTGGCATGTATGTGATACATTGGACAACTAACCCTTCAAGGATTTTCCAATCACATGTTTGCCACATCATCAATTGCTCATTTGCTAAATGAGCAAGTTGCTCATACCCCTTTTTCCCATATATATATATATATATATATATATATATATATATACGATATGGTTCGGGTGAGAACCATGTCCTGGGGTGAGATCTTAAGGGCCTATCCCAGCCACTCATCTGCTTAATCTTAACGGTCAAGATTTTTTTCAATGAAACAATAAGATTAATTAATATTTGCATTAAGATAGGAATCCCTTTAATTAAGCGCTGTTGACCGCGAAATAAAAGGAATGAAGATCACAGATTATTACGCAACATATATTGCCTTTTTTATTTTATTTTCAGCCGAACCACAATCTTCATCAGGATGAACAACACTTGCGACGACGACGACGGTAACCCTACCGCCAAAACTTTCGGTGTTAACAATCCGATTAATATTCAAACACCGTTCCCGTCTCCTCCAATGATTCCGAAGAAGGTTGATACACCAGGTTTTCATTCTCCTATGTTTTCATGTTTCTGAATACCGAACACAATAAAACATAATTAGCAACTACCCATTATATACACAGCAACTACAATCTAATAAATATCAACAATTGCCACATATACATCATTATATACCATCAATAAAATTACTATTTAGCTGGTATATTATCATCAACACATAAACAACAACTAATTAAACTAAAACAGCAACAAGTTTACAATTCAATAGCAACTATTTAATGCAAAAACCATCAATAACATAATACATAAACAGCAACTACATATTATATAAACAACAACTACAGTATACTAAATAGCAACTCTTTTTTAGCAAACAAAAAAATTACTGGAATTGAAAATATCAAATACTGAATAGCAAGATCCATAGATATAAACAGCAACAGCAGTACAATTAAATAGCAACTTTTTTCTCCTCCCACATTGCAATTAAATTATTGGGCTGAAGGAACGAATTGGTGAATGATTCTGCAGTTGCTATTAATTTGGGATACAAAATCTTCTCCAATATTTTACGGAATAAATTATTTCTCTCTCCAGTTTGACCAAATTTTCCTTAACCGTCACACACAAAAAAAATTATATACAGTATGATCTATTTACCTTATTATGTACTTGCATAATCTCAGCCATACAAAATGATTTGATGAGTGGTTGGGAGAGGCCCTTAGGTTCTCACCCCAGAGTTGGTTCTCACCCGAACCAACCCCTATATATATATATATATATATATATATATATATATATATAGAGAGAGAGAGAGAGAGAGAGAGAGAGAGAGAGAGAGAGAGAGTCTATCAAGAGCTGGGAAGTTGAGATTCTTAACGAGAGCTGAGATTCTCAGCCGTTCGATTGCGATCCGATGGTCAAGATTTGATCTGCTATCAATTGATATGTTGAAGGGCAAAACAGTCATTTCTCAGCTCTCCTCCTTCTCATCTGAGCTACTCTCTCCCGTTCTCTCTCTTTCTCTCCTTTCACGAATCCGAAGAAATCCCCCCTGGCTGCTATCGAAACCCACCCGATCGTGATCTTTCTCTCTCTTCGCTGCATCGCTCATCTCTCCCGTTCTCTCTATCTCTTTCGAAGCTAGGGTTTTTGGTTTTTGATTTTGGTCCATTGATGGGTTTGGCTGCTATCGAAACCCACCCATTCAATCATAGGCCGTTGTTTGGAACAACGACCTTGTTCTCAATTTTTATAACCTAGGCTATTGTTCCCAACAACGGCCTAGTCTATAAAATTTTATTGAAATTTATAGAAATTTTATAGCCTAGATCGTTGTTGGTAATATCATTTTTTTCAGAACGAATAAGGCGAAGAGTTATTTGAGATGAAATTTCCAAAATAACCCTCCGCCACTTAAGTCATATTGGGTGATGGGCGGGCTCGATCTAAGCCGCTGATCGCGATCATGAGCGATCCAATGGCTTAGATTCGTGTTTTCCAACCCGTGAAAACTAACCCATTTTCAATAGAGCATTTGCCATATATATATATATATATATATATATAGGGAAGTCTTCCGTTGTGCACCACCTTTGGTGCATACGACGTGTGCACTCGGCCTTCCCGCCTTCGTATCGACGATCCGAACCGTTCACATTGATCTACACATCTAAATTAGTCTAAATATGTAAAATCAAATCATTTGAAATTCATTTGCCCATCCATTGAAGTGTTACAAAATTGTATGGCTAAATATCATTGTTTTTTATAGTCACATGATGGATGGGCAAATGAATTTCAAATAATTTAATTTTACATATTTAGACTAATTTAGATGTGTAGATCAATGTGAACGGTTCGGATCGTCGATACGAAGGCGGGAAGGCCGAGTGCACACGAGTGCACGCGGAGGGGTGGTGCACAATGGAATATTTTCCTATATATATATATATATATATATATATATATATATATATATATATATATATATATATATATATATATATATAGGAGAAGGTTCGGGTGAGAACCATGTCCTGGGGTGAGAACCTAAGGGCCTATCCCAGCCATTCTTCTGTGTAATCTTAACGGTCAAGATTTTTTAAAATTAAACAATAAGATTAATTAATTTTTGCATTAAGATGTCAATCCCTTTAATTAAGGGATGGGGACCGCGTAATAAAAGGAATGAAAGATCACAGATTATTAGGCAACATATATTGCCTTTTTTATTTTATTTTCAGCCGAACCACAATCTTCATCAGGATGAACAACATTTGTTGCTACGTACAATGTTGCTAAATATGAAATTTTTGTTGCTACGTACAATGCAGTTAGTTGCTATTCAAAAAACATTCAGTTGCTATATGAAAACTGACAGCATGTACAACATAAGTTTGCAAATTGATAAACAAACAATATATATATATATATATATATATATATATATATATATATATATATATTCCTGCTAAAATATGCACTAGTTGTATCTACTTACAATACAGTCAGTTGCTATATAGTGAACGAATTGGTGAAGGAACGAATTGGTGATGATTCTGCAGTTGCTATTAATTTGGGATACAAAATCTTCTCGAATAGCAACTGTAATAATTATAAATAGCAACTGTAATAATTATAAATAGCAACTGAAATAATTATAAATAGCAACTGTAATAATTATAAATAGCAACTGAAATAATTATACAGCAATACCTGACCACTTAAACAGCAACTGTAATAATTATAAATAGCAACTGTAATAAACAGTAACTGTAAGGAACGAAATGGTGAATGATTCTGCAGTTGCTATTAATTTGGGAAACAAAATCTTCTCCAATATTTTACGGGAATAAATTATTTATCTCTCCAGTTTGACCAAATTTGCCTTAACCGTCGCACACAAAAAAATGCAATTTGTAATTATTCCTTTTATTACGCGGTCCCCATCCCTTAATTAAAGGGATTGACATCTTAATGCAAAAATTAATTAATCTTATTGTTTAATTTTAAAAAATCTTGACCGTTAAGATTACACAGATGAATGGCTGGGATAGGCCCTTAGGTTCTCACCCCAGGGTTGGTTCTCACCCGAACCGACCCCCATATATATATACCGCGTAATAAAATGAATAATTATAAATTGCCTTTTTTTGTGTGTGACGGTTAAGGCAAATTTAAACAAACTGGAGAGAGAAATAATTTATTCCCGTAAAATATTGGAGAAGATTTTGTTTTCCAAATTAATAGCAACTGCAGAATCATTCACCATTTCGTTCCTTACAGTTACTGTATATTACAGTTGCTATTTATAATTATTACAGTTGTTATTTACGCGGTCATAACAAAATAGCAACTGCTGTATAATTATTACAGTTGCTATTTTGTTTTGAGTTTCTATGCAGTTGCTATTTTTGAATTGAAAATATTTATTCCCAAATTAATAGCAACTGCAGAATCATTCACCATTTCGTTCCATACAGTTACTGTTTATTACAGTTGCTATTTATAATTATTACAGTTGCTGCTTAAGTGGTCAGGTATTGCTGTATAATTATTTCAGTTGCTATTTATAGTTATTACAGTTGCTATTTATAGTTATTACAGTTGCTATTTATAGTTATTACAGATGCAGTTACTGTTTATTACAGTTACTATTTATAATTATTACAGTTGCTGTTTAAGTTCAAAATAAACAACATAAGTTTCTCTGTAGTTGCTATGCAGTTGCTAATTAATTGCTATGCTGTTGCTATTTATTTGAAATATTGAGTTTCAAATTAATTGCTATGCAGTTGCTATGCAATTGCTAATTAATTGCTATGCAGTTGCTATTTTGATTTGAGTTTCTATGCAGTTGCTATTGCTATTTATAATTATTACAGTTGCTGCTTAAGTGGTCAGGTATTGCTGTATAATTATTTCAGTTGCTATTTATAGTTATTACAGTTGCTATTTATAGTTATTATAGTTGCTATTTATAGTTATTACAGATGCAGTTACTGTTTATTACAGTTACTATTTATAATTATTACAGTTGCTGTTTAAGTTCGAAATAAACAACATAAGTTTCTCTGTAGTTGCTATGCAGTTGCTAATTAATTGCTATGCAGTTGCTATTTACTTAAAATATTGAGTTTCTAATTAATTGCTATGCAGTTGCTATGCAATTGCTAATTAATTGCTATGCAGTTGCTATTTTGATTTGAGTTTCTATGCAGTTGCTATTTTTGAATTGAAAATATTTATTCCCAAATTAATAGCAACTGCAGAATCATTCACCATTTCGTTCCATACAGTTACTGTTTATTACAGTTGCTATTTATAATTATTAAAGTTGCTGTTTAAGTGGTCAGGTATTGCTGTATAATTATTTCAGTTGCTATTTATAGTTCTTACAGTTGCTATTTATAGTTATTACAGTTGCTATTTAAAATTAAAGAAATGATGATGTAGGTTTGTAAATATAAAAAATATTCTTATTGTGGAATACAATTTGCAGTCATAATGATCATGAAAATAAATAAACCAATCACAACGTGTAAAATTGAGTTTCAAGGGCCAAGATTTCTTAATTATGTTCAAAATGAGTCTATATCGATTCTGCAGTTACTATCAATTGCTATTAATTATTACGCGGTCCCCATCCCTTAATTAAAGGGATTACGCGGTCCCATCCCTTAATTAAAGGGATTGACATCTTAATGCAGAAATTAATTAATCTTATTCTTTAATTTTAAAAAATCTTGACCGTTAAGATTACACAGATGAATGGCTAGGATAGGCCCTTAGGTTCTCACCCCAGGGAATGGTTCTCACCTGAACCTTTCTCTCTCTCTCTCTCTCTCTCTCTCTCTCTCTCTATATATATATATATATATATATATATATATATATATATATATATATATATATAAAGCTTTGGTTGTGCACTACCTCTAGTGCACACGGCGTGTGCACTAGGTCTTCCGGCGTTCATATACTCGATCCGAACCGTTCACATTGATCTACACATCTAAATTAGTCTAAAATTGTAAAATAAAATCATTTGAAATTCATTTACCCATCCATTGAAGTGTTACAAACTGAAAAACATTGTTTTTTATAGCCACGTGATGGATGGGCAAATGAATTTCAAATGATTTGATTTTACATATTTAGACTAATTTAGATGTGTAGATCAATGTGAACGGTTCGGATCGAGTATATGAACACCCGAAGGCCTAGTGCACACGCCGTGTGCACTAGAGGTAGTGCACAACCGAAGCTTTCCCTATATATATATATATATATATATATATATATATATATATATATATATATATATATATATACACTTATGGAAACAAGGACTCTTATACCCCAATTTACAATTATTTTTCAACATATACTAATAAAAACATGGACTTTTATACCCCACTTTATAATTATTTTTCAACATATACTAATGGAAACATGGACTTTTATTTACAACTAATTATTGTCATACTATTCAAACTTGAGCTACATAATTGTTGATTTATTATTTACAAGACTTTTCATATGCTGTATTGTTCTGAAGACGTGCCGACGGGCAAATCTAGTCAACATAATAAAACACAAAGAAAGCTATGAAGTGGCTCTATTTCAATCCACCCAAAATCAAAGACTCAGATCTAACCTCACAAATCACATTTACCCCCAAAAGTTTTTCCCCAAAACTCAAATTCAAATCCCCCCACCCAAAACAACTCATTTATTTATTTAATTATTTCTCTCTCTCTGTCTATATATATATATATATATATATATATATATATATATATATATATATATATATATATATATATATATATATATATATATATATATATATATATATATATATATATATATATATATATATATATATATATATATATATATATATATATGTACATATATACATATATGTAATATATATGTACATATATATACATACATATATGTACATATATATTACATATATGTATATATATGTACGTATATATATGTACATATATATACATATATGTAATATATATATATATGTATGTATATATATATGTATGTATGTATATATATATATATATATATATATATATACATATACATACATATATGTACATATATGTATATATATGTATCTATATGTATGTACATATATATACATATATGTACATATATGTATGTATATGTATATATATATATACATATACATACATATATATATATATATATATACATACATATGTAGGATCCTGTAGGCTAAGCGACAAACACTAGAGGGGGGGTGAATAGTGTTTATCAAAATTAAATTGCGGAATAAATAATTTCTCTCGGCACAGTCGACTTAGTGGTGAACCAGTCGACTGATATAGCCAAAATAAAGGAAATTTTAAACTCTCGATGCAGTCGACTTATAGATAAGGCAGGCGACTGATGAGACAAAGAGAATAACTAATACGAGACTGATCAGTCGACTGATACGAAGCTGAGTCGACTGGCCAGACAAGTTTTGCAGAACTTAAGTTAACAAAAGTAAATGCAATCACAAGATAATCAATCACAGAGTACACAAGATATATCCTAGTTCGGTCCTCCCGACCTACATCCAGTCCCCAAGCAACCCACTTGAGATTTCCACTATTCTTGAAAAATTACAAGAATACCCTACGGCGTTACGACAACAACCTTGTCTAACCCGTAGTCCTTTCTCTCAACCAGAGAAAGCAGACCCACTCTACAACCAAGAGTGAAAAGACACCGACTCTACAACCAAGAGTCAAAAACACTCTCCAACCGAGAGCAAGAGTACAAGAGAACTTTACAATCAACCTATAGCCTTATTGTTGTATGTGTTGATGCACGTGGCTAAAAGAATAGGTTGACTTCTATACTCAGTCCAAAGCGAATTCAATGCTATACTGGACTGAATGTAGAGAACCAAAGTATGTGAACTTGAAAGCTTTGTTCTTCACAGAAAATCACTAAAATTGTTTTTCTCAAGAGTGCTCGGGTGTATGTAAAAAATCAAGTGAGTTTTTCTGTGAGATAAGAAACTCTATATAAAGAGTTTTGATCTTCTGAACGTTGGGAAGCAGTTACATAACTGTCAACCAACGGATCAGACCGTTTGAGTTTGAAAAAAAATTCGTTTTTGAAAATCAGAAAACGGTCAAAAACTCTCGAACAGTCGACTGGGTTGCCATATGAGTCGACTGATCAGAGTTTGAATAATTTTAAACAGTTTTGTACTTGGCAGTCGACTGGCAAGAGCTTAAGTCGACTGGTACTTAAAAGTTAAAATTCTTCAAACTGTTTTGACTTATTTTTGGGGGTTTTAAGAGACACACATGATGAAATTTTGAGTATGTGTGTGTGTGTGTGTGTTGACAAGGCTTTACATCATACTAAGACTCAACAAGAAATAAAATACAATGTTTACAATAATATAACACATTTGAGCTTGAAGTCTTGAGTCTTGAGTTTGATCCTTGTCTTCTTCATCTGTATCTGTTGGAGCTTGTTTGTTTGATCAGCTAGAATTCTTTTGTCTCTGAACTGCAATGTTAGCTGTATAATATAGACACATGTTGCAATGTGTTGTGATCATCAAAATCAAGAACCAACATTCTCCCCCTTTTTGATGATGACAACACAATAGCTGATAACAGTTTATAAACAGACATACAAGCTTTGAAAACTCCCCCTATGAAAAACACAATATGCATAAAATAAAAATTCTGATGTACAGAATGTATCAGTCGACTGGAGAATAGATCAGGCGACTGAGCAGAACCTGCATACATTATATCATAGATGCAGCATTTTTCATAGCTGCAGTAGCAGTCGACTGTATCTTAGCAAGTCGACTGACCAGAGGGATAAAAAAAAATGAACACATACATAAAAAAAAAAAAAAACACAGTGATATCACAGATAAAACATAACACACTGAACACATTCTTTCTCATACACATTCTCTCCCCCTTTGGAATCATCAAAAAAAACATAAAAAGAACAAGATTTTTCCATTAAAAACAAAAAGTCTTATACATAGAACCAAAATGCATTAAGAAAAAGTACATAAAAAAAAATAATCTTCAATCATCTTCTTCGGAGTCCTCGTCATCATCTTGAGAAGGAAATTGATTAGTGAAGAGATGAGTGAGATGGGCTACCTCAGAACCAATGTGATCGAGTTGGGAACCAAGAGAAGAAAGCTGTCTATCAACAGTGACTGAATGGTTCATTAGGTATGACACACAGTCGTACATGGTTCTTGGATCATCATAATTGGCTTGAGGGAGAGGTGGATCAGTAGAAGTAGAAGGATGAGGGGCTCTAGGTCTAGAAGTTGAACCTAAAGGGGCTTGGGACATTGGAGGAGACCTAGGAGGTGAGCGAGTAGGAGCATCAAGTAGTTTCATTCGTGCCAAACTAGCACGATCGAAACAGTCATATCGAGAGACTACATTTGTCTCAGAATCTAGATCAATTCCAAAAGAAAGAAAGACTCTAGTAAGGAAACCTCCAAAGGGTAGAAAATGAGTGTGGTCTTGAGAAAGTTTGGAAAATATAACTTGACCCCAATCAATAGCTATTCTACCAAAAATTGCATAAATAGCTTTTTGTAATTCAATAGAATATTGATCATAACTTCCCCTTTTAGGAAGGATGTTATAAGCTAATATTCTACCGACAAGCTTTGCAATTGGTTTTAGATTTCTACTAGTCATAGGAAGTTGAGAATTTGGTATGAGAATTCTAGATAATATTGAGGCATCATCTAGAATTACATCATCAAGATGCATTCCTCCATCATCTATACCCAACATTGCATTAATCCTAGTCGGTGTTAAAGTCATTTTTTGATTTTTCACAGACGACCGGATTAAAACTTCCCCATTTGGTTTTTGAACAATTTTCATATTTGTATAAAACAAATATATGAGTTGTGGGTAGTAATTGGGTTGGTTGGATAGAGATAGGAATTCATAAAGGCTACAGTTTTGAAAGAGAGGAGTAAGATTAAAACGATCTAAGTCATTAAAATTGACAAATCTTCCAGGGAAGATTTGAATGGTGCAAAATAGATACCATCGATCAAGAAGATCGGGACTTAAGAGGTATTGGGTATACTCTTGGGAAGAGGATGTACCCTCATGAGTTCTTTTTGATCTCTTGGGTGCCATTAGGGTTTTGAAAGGAAACAAGAAGAGGAGATGTTACCAAGATGGAAGAGAGACAAATGCAAACAGCAGTCGACTTGAAATCAGTCGGATTGGAGCTTCTTCTTCTTCTTCTCTTGCCTTAGGGTTTGCAAATTGGGGGTAAATTGGAATCGGTAGAAGTGAAAGAGAGTGGCTGGTAAGAGGTGGTTTTAACTGAGAATAGACGGCTCAGATTCAATGTAAAGATATCAACGGCTGAGATCCAAAGTCACGGGTGAGGAATCGAAGGGTTTTATCTCAAAAATTTTGATGAAGACTCGCTGAAGACAGTTTATCTCGCGACAGTCGACTGGTAGGGGTGATCAGTCGATTGAGTCGAGAAGAGCATAAAACAGATATATCTATTAATCAGTCGACTGGTCTATGAACCAGGCGACTGGTTAGATAATAAAAAATGTATATGTTTTAAAAGGCAGTTCAGTCGACTTATACACAAAGATAGTCGACTTAACAGAAACCAAGTTCAACAAATATCAATAAAATCACAAATTCCAAGTTCTCTTCTTAACTTAATGAAAGTATCTTCTTTAAGGGGTTTGGTAAATATATCTGCTACTTGTTTATCAGTAGAGATAAAGTCTAAAGAAATATCTCCTTTTAAAATATGATCACGTAGAAAATGATGTCGAATATCAATATGTTTCGTATGTGAATGTTGAATCGGATTTTTAGATAGATTAATTGCACTGGTATTATCACACATAATTGAGGGTTTCTCAAATGAAATACCATAATCTAACAGGGTTTGTTTCATCCATAAAATTTGTGCACATGCCAAACTTGCAGCGATATATTCAGCTTCTGTGGTTGATAGGGATACGGAGTTTTGCTTTTTACTGCACCAAGATACTAGGGAATGTCCCAAAAAGTGACATGTACCACTAGTACTCTTGCGATCAGTTTTGCTTCCAGCAAAATCGGCATCGCTATAAGACAAAAGTTGAAAGTTATCGGTGCGTGGATAAAATAAACCATATTCAGATGTGCCTTTAATATATCTTAAAATTCGTTTCACCGCTTTTAAATGAGATTCTTTAGGACTAGATTGATATCTAGCACATAAACATACGCTGAACATAATATCTGGTCTACTTGCAGTAATATATAAGAGTGAACCAATCATACCTCGATAGAGTTTTTGATCAACACTCTTACCTAATAAATCTTTGTCAAGAGTAGTAGTAGTAGCCATAGGTGTGGATTTACTACTAGTACTATCCATGTGAAAACGTTTGAGTAATTCCTTTGCATATTTGCTTTGATTGATAAATATGCCATTTGAGGATTGTTTAATTTGCAATCCAAGGAAATAATTGAGTTCACCCATGTGACTCATCTCAAATTCATTTTTCATGGTATTAGCAAATTCTTGACATAGATTATTATTTGTAGAACCAAAAATTATATCATCAACATATATTTGTATGATTAAGATATCATTCTCAACTCTTTTGATAAACAAAGTAGTGTCTACTTTACCGATTTCAAATCCTGTTTCTAAAAGAAAAGTTTTTAGACGATCATACCAAGCACGAGGTGCTTGTTTAAGACCATATAAAGCCTTTTTCAATTTATAAACATGATCTGGAAATTGTTCATGTTCAAAACCTGGTGGTTGTTTAACATAAATATTTTCCTTAATAAACCCATTAAGAAAGGCACTTTTCACATTCATTTGATAAAGTATAAAATTCATAAAGCAGGCAAAAGATAATAAAATACGAATAGATTCTAGTCTAGCAACAGGAGCATATGTTTCATCAAAATCTATACCTTCTTCTTGATTATATCCTTGGGCAACTAATCTAGCCTTGTTCCTTACAACTTGTCCTGATTCATCTAACTTATTCTTGAATACCCATTTGGTACCAATGATAGTCTGATCAGGAGGTCTAGGAACTAAATCCCATACATCATTCCTTATAAATTGGTTTAGTTCATCTTGCATGGCATTCATCCAATATTCATTCTCACAAGCTTCTTGTATATTTTTCGGTTCAAAATCCGACAAGAATGCTGTATGAGAGATCATATTAACATGTGAACGTGTCTGAATACCATGGGAGATGTCACCAATTATTAAGTCATGAGGATGATCTTTAACTTCAACAAATGACTTTGGTAAAGTTGAAGATATCTCAATCGGATCAGCCGACTTGACTTGTTCTTCAGTCGACTGCTTTAAGTCAGTCGACTGGGAGACCTTATCAGTCGACTTATCAGACAGATTTGTTTGCTCTAAGGATTTAATCACATTATCTAATGGTGATAACTCAGTTTCATCATCTTTATTTAATGTTGATGAAGGTAAAGATTCATCAAATGTAACATGCATTGATTCTTCAATAGTCATTGTAGACTTATTGAAAATTCTATATGCTTTACTCCTATTTGAGTATCCTAAAAAGATCCTCATTAGATCTAGGATCAAATTTGTCTAAATTATCTTTTGTGTTTAGAATAAAACACTTGCAACCAAATGTCTTAAAGTAAGAGACTTTAGGAATTTTATTAAAAAATAACTCGTAACAAGTCTTCTTTAGTTTTGGTCTTAGAAGAATTCTATTCAAAACATAACAAGCTGTAGCAACAGCTTCAGCCCAAAAATGCTTTGGTAGATTGCTTTCAACAAGCATGGTACGTGCGCATTCTTGCAAAGTCCTATTTTTCCTTTCAACTACACCATTTTGTGGTGAAGCTCTAGGAAATGCAAATGAATGTGTTATACCATTCTTGTTGCAATATTCTGTAAATGTTTCATTTTCAAATTCTCCACCATGATCACTTCTAATAGTGACTATGGTTAGAGATTTTTGATTTTGAACACGTTTACAAAAATGTGCAAACTCTTCAAAAGCATCATTTTTATGTTTTAAAAAGAATGTCCAAGTGAATCTTGAAAAATCATCTACTAAAACAAACACATATCTACTTTTATTTAAAGAAGCAACTCTAGTAGGGCCAAATAAATCCATATGAATTAATTCAAGTGGCCTACTAGTAGAGATTACGTCTTTTGTTTTAAAAGTGGATTTGATTTGTTTTCCTAGTTGACATGCATCACATAACTTATCCTTTTTAAAGGATAGTTTTGGCAGTCCTTTAACTAGGTTATATTTAGATAATTTTGAGAGATTTTTCATGTTCACATGTCCAAATCTTCTATGCCATAACCAAGATTCATTGTTAGAGGCTATCAAACAAAAATCATTTGAAAAATCAATTGCATTCAAACATAATTCATAAATATTGTTTTTACGAAAGCCTTGAAAAATAATATTTTGCATAGTAGAATCATAAATTAAGCATGCATCTTTTTCAAAAACTATTTTATAACCTTTATCACACAATTGACTAATACTTAAGAGATTATGCTTTAAACCATTAACTAAAAGCACATTTTCTATAATAGGGTTAGATATTTTACCGACCATGCCAATACCGATGACTTTGCCTTTGTTGTTATCTCCAAAGGTGACGGTTCCTCCATCTATATTTTGAATGGTGGATAGTAAGTTGGCATGCCCTGTCATGTGTTTTGAACATCCGCTGTCTAATATCCAGCGTTCTTTCTTGGGTACCTATAAAAAATTTGAGGTAAATATGGTACCTTTTTTATTGGGTCCAAAGCACATTAGTTTGGGGGAAACCAAACCCATGAAGAGTTTGATCTTCCTCCATAAGCAGGAATATAATTGGTAGAAGTACACACATTCAGCATATAAGAATTGATATAAGCAATTCTATCATTCTGATTAAGATTGACTGGAACCCATACTAGTTTGTTCTGTCCAGTCGACTTACCAGTGTTTCTCAGTCGACTGTTGGTATGTATCAGTCGACTGGTAGATGCACTAGGTCGACTTATAAGAGGTTTTGATCTCGTGGAATAAGATCCACTTTCTCTGGACAGACGACTGATGGTATGGTTCAGTCGACTTACCCGAATGTTAGTATTTCTTTTATCACTGAATTGAACAACCTTTGGTTTTGCAAAGAAATCATATAACTTATGTGTAACACTAGAAATAGATGCTGACTTATTCTTACTAGTGTTTAACACAGAAGATTCTTTTACAGAGGTCTTTTTAAAACCAAGACCAAATTTTTGACTAGATGTAACTTGATGATGAAGCATATCATTTAAATTCTCTTTGCCTTTGTTAAACTTAGACACGTTCTTTGAAATCTCTTCATAATTCTTTTTGAGAGTTTCAAGATCAGTATCTAAATTTGCAATGCGAGAATTTAAGGATTTTACTTCTTTATCAAGGTTAAGATTTTCTTGATTAAGTGTTTGATTCACTTTCTCAAGATTCTTAACTCTAATCTTTTCTTTCTTTAACTCCTGAAATATTTCATTAAATGCATCAAGAAGATCTTCGGAATCATAATCATTACTTACATGCTCTTGTTGTGCAGCCATAAAACATACATTTGCCACTTCGTTATTTTCATCCGTTTCTTCTTCGGAAGATGAATCACTATCATCCCATGTGGCTTGATACGCCTTTTTGTTCTTGGCAAATTTGTTCTTTGGATA